>LOEQ01001068.1:113976-123977 GCA_001685075.1 Bramus lutescens
CCAGCATTCTGTTCTGTCTACTCCACCCACCTAAGGGCTGGCCTATCAAAGGCCTAAGGCAGTTTCTTTATTAACCAATGAAAGAAACACATAGACAGATGACCCTCCTACATCAGTGCTCCTTGACTCATAGAGGTAAAATTAGATCTCCAGAAGGGAAATTTACATTTAAACTGTGGATGCATATTTATATACATATTTATATGTGTTAAAGTGTTTTTAACCTAAATAGATAATGGCATGACTCTAAGCAATTGGATTCTTTTTCATAAAATTTTACAGCGATGTTACTCATCTTCCATATTTATATCTCTCTTAGGATAATTAGAGTTTTCCCTTTTTCACATTTTCCCAATGAGATTAACTGTTATTACCCTTTCTATTTTTTTCTCCACCTTTCTATTCAGGAAATGCTCCATTTTTTCTTTAATGTTCCTGTACTTACACCAGAATATGTACTCATATCTGAAGAGCTGGAGGTAGGAGCAATGAGAGAACATTTTCTCTTTCCATCCAATTTAACAACATTGTGTGATTTCATTTTCCTTTACAGATGAATATCATTCCATAATGCATGCATACCTTATTTTCATCATGCACTTGTTCATTTTAGGACAAGTAGTTTGCTTACATTTCCTAGATGTTATGAACAGAGTAGAAAAAAGAAAACATGTTTGAACAAGTATACATGGCATAGAATGTCCAGCATTTTATGTAAATTCAATAAGTAGTGTATCTGGATTATATAGTCGATATACTTTTAATGTTTTGATAATTCTCCATACTGAATACAATGTAGGTATATCACTTCCAGTAAATCACCAACAAATGAGGTTTCCCTTCTTCTCCAACCCTACATCCTCTCCAGCATCTGTTCCCTTATTCTTTGTCTTTCCAACTGAGGAAAGACGAAATCTCAGATTTGTTTTGATTTTATTTAACATAATTTCTTGTGTTGACAAAGTTTTTTAGGGAGGGGTTATTTTCTTAGCCATTTTTTTTCTTTAGAGACCTTTATATTCTGGTTCTAGACTTTTTAAAAAAGATAATTTTATTGGTTTTTGATTTCTAAAAATATATAGTGAATATTAATCTTTTGTCAGATGTATAGCTGGCAGGATTCTCTCCCGCTCTGTTGACTTACTCTGTATCTAGTTGATCATTTTTTTAGCTCTATAAGGGAGGTAAGTCCATATTGCTGAAGGCACCAGACACAAAAGATGCAGTGCCCAAATTCCCCTGCACCGAATAACCTTA
The DNA here is from genome assembly GCA_001685075.1 of Bramus lutescens. NCBI lineage: Eukaryota > Metazoa > Chordata > Mammalia > Rodentia > Cricetidae > Bramus > Bramus lutescens. The sequence goes on from LOEQ01001068.1 coordinate 115,234, forward strand.
ACACTTCTTCTCTATGAACTAGGTCTTGTGTGACCAGAGGGCTCCACAAAAGATGACAAGAAAAGAAAGACACTACCCCTGGAGCGGGGAAGGTACTCTATTTCTCTGTCTTATTGTCAAAATTAACTTTTATTTCAATAGTATAAATCAACAACTTAATAAAAAGTAATATAGCAATAGATCCAGTATAAGATTTCTCTTGATATTTGCCAAAAATAGTTATTAGATGTTTTAAACAGGTAAAAACATTCTTAATTATTTTTTGAAAATGTAAGTTCATGTTTTATATCATGATTTTTTTATAAAATAGTAATATTTTAGTTGGATTCTTAACCAATTCTAAATATATAATTAGAGGCAAATCTTGGGAACAATCCTCTTTAAAATACTCCAACCTAAAAATCTAAAAGAGGAAATCTCTAAGAGTCTTATGATAGTACATTACAGCAGAACTTGGAATTCCTGGTCAGCCTTTATTTGCATGCAAAGATATTCCTATTTGTATTCAGTTGTGAGTCATGGTGTCAAAAAGGTAAAAGGAAGGAAGGCTTTTATTTTAGCCTAGACAAAATAGTAGATTTCAAAATATTTATATAAAATAAAGAAATAAAAATTTAAACATGTGCAGGTCTACACACAGTATAAATCCAAGGACATTTCATAGTTGCGATTTTTAGCTCAGATTGAGATACTAGTGCATTTGAGTCACAGACTCAAGTATCAGAATTAATAAAGTTTGAAATACCTGACTCTTAACTGTTAGATCTTGTCATATAACTATAATTATGATAGGCCTCCGCTTGATTCTCAATGCCAAACTGCAGTTTGGGATCTACTGAGTGCAAACTTCTTTGTTTACTTTTAACCCAGCAATTCCCAAAGTTTTTTTTTTTTTTACCTCACAGATATGATGTTGACTTCTTTTAACATAAACTGTACCTTTTATTTTTTTTTTAAAATCTCATTTGACAGTTATTTATTTTCAATATCACCAAATACCTTTTCCATCAAAACCCTAGTATTACTTATTTCTATAGCTGAATGGGAAGCAACAGGCTTTTCTGGTGAGTAATCTCCACTAGTTAAATGATTTGAGCACCTTGTCTTCCTCTGTTAACATTCCAAAGAGTTAAGAGAGATTTGAGCTGCCATGCATCTTGTGCCAATCAAAAGAATGTTGAGCCCAATTGGAAGTAGCAATGAGCCTATAGTCAATTATTATGATGCATACGCCAAGAGGCTACTAAAATGAGATGAGAGTAGTCTGTGTGTTTCATTTGTTCCCATATAATGACATGGGGCTAATGGTCAAGGATACACAAGTACATGAAGAGTCAAGAATTTTCAGTCAACACTTCTCTAGAAAAAAAAAAAGATGGAGCTGGTGAAGGTCTATGTGAATGAGAAAGAATATAAATGACCCGGGAATTGACAATGAGAAAAAGCATTTGCAAAGGTGGCTCAACATAACTTCAATGAACCAGTATTCATGAATGAAGACCCCAAATTAAAATTGAGACTTGTTAAAGCATATTGTTCAAAAGGCCTAAGACTATGACTCAGCTCCTATCAAGAACTACAGATTGTTGGCCTTTCAACAAGCTCAAATGGTGTGGACAAGGAAATAATCTCAGAGGTTCTTTCCAAGTGATGACTGTGTATTCAATACTATTTTAGATTTATGGATTTCATTTGCATGACTTTGACTGTGGTTGCTACTTATTGCATTTATGTAAATTTCTTGGTATCTGGATTACCAGTCCTTTTTTTTGTTGTTGTTGTTGTTGTAACAGACATTTCTTTTACTTTGTACTAACTTCACACTTGCTTTTTAATGATTTAACCATAAAACTATCCTATCTAGTGAGTCATGTAAAATAACAGGTTAAACCCAGAGGATTACAGACGAGTATTGGGGTGACTGATATTAATTAATTTGAGGCAGAGAATTTATGTAGTTATAAAAAATGCATAAGAAGCCTGGCAGTGGTGGTGCACGCCTTTAATACCAGCATTCGGGAGGCAGAGGCAGATGGATCTCTGTGAGTTTAAGGCCAGCCTGGTCTACAAAAAGTAGTTCTGGAGAGGCTACAGAGACAACCTGTCTCCATAAAAACAGAAAAAAAATTGCACAAGAGTAAATTAGTGATCATATAACTTGGTATTCATCTATACTGAGGGCAAATATTTATAGGATAAATACTTAAGAAAATAGGAATGATCAGACTTATCCAGAAAGTATGTTGTAAGATTTATTTTTATTTTGTGTTTGGGGCTGGGCCTGCTTGTTTTCCTGTGTGGTGTATGTCGTGGAGACCAGCAAGAAAGTATGATATCCTCTGGAACTGTAGTTAGAGACACTTGGGAGCAGTCATATGTGTGTTAGGAAAACAAAACAAAACAAAAAACCTGTCCTTTCTGTAAGAACAATAAGTGCTCTTTATCACCTAGCCATCTTTCCAGACTCAGGGAGTACACTTATTCCCAAAGGTTTGGTTTATTTCACAGAGAATTTGTGACACTTGTGGAAATCAATAATGGCACCTCTTTGTCTACTGGAGAAACTAATTCAAGTTGTAATGGCTGAATTCATTGATTTGACATAATAACTTAAGATCATTTTTGGCCATGCTTATAATTAAGAATATAGGAATTTCATTAAGTGTACTTCCTTTTATATACCCAAAGCCAATAAGTTAGCTAGAGCAGGTAATCAAATTCTGTAATTATGGCAAAGCACCTAAAATTATTATTTACTCCACCAAATGTTTCCCACACTAGTGGAATCAGTACTAATATATTTAAGCTGGTCAGTTTGTGTGTGTGTGTGTATGTATGTATGCTTGTATATGTATGTGTGCATGTCTGTGTATGTGTTTGTCTGTTTATATGTATCTCTGTGTGTATATTGATATTACCTTCTCTATGGTTTAATGTCTAGTGGGTCTCTCCCAACTTTTCTTCTCTGTGTGAAAACAATAGCGGATTGTAAGAGAACAGAAGCATAGTGATATTTGACATTTCTGAGTAAAATTTTTACAGGCATATTACTTGTGGCTATATTTTTCCTTTAAACTAAAGTGAAACATTGCCCAAATGGACTGACACTTTGAATTTCAATCTAGAGTGAAGAAAATAGTGAAAGCAGAACTATAGTCAACATGTAATACCAGAAAACTTAAATGAAAAAATGCTATGGATATCACTCCAGTTTTGGAGTTATTTATATGCTAATGATGCATAACCAAGTGAAATTAGATGGATTTGGAAAGGGCTTGGTGTATTTGGAGAAGGGATATGCACTAATGCCTCAATAAATATTGTTGTATAAATTTATTCTAGACTTATCCAAAATGGATATGCTCTTCAAATGCTTGTCAATGCAAGTAAGCAGAATTTTATGGGTATCAGGTAAACTCTCTCTATATTAGTAACTCCTAGAATTCCTTAATAACATTGCAATTAGAACACAGACGTGCTAAGCTTCTGTGATGGATTACATTTTACTTCAGTAATACTTAAAATTAACCCAAAATAATATCTCTAATCTCATTTTAATTTTTATATAATTTATAAGTTGAAAAACAAAATGCCTTGGCTTACAAATTTTAGGATGGAGCCTTTTATTCTATACCCTAGCCCAGATACAGGGTGCTTTGATGTTTGGACGATAATACATTGAATGTGCCATTGAGATTCTATCTTGAGTAGAGTAGGGATCTTTCAAGTAAGCAGTGAAGAAGCATCTTCCAAATATAGGAAGCAGAGAAGGTAAATAAGATATAAAAGGCGGTGACTCAAGTGAGTCAATATTAAAGTTGTTGACATTCAGAAATGAATATTTTATGAATTAGATAGTAAAACAATGAGCCAAACATGATTGAATATGATTAGAAATTTGTATAGTAGTTATTATCTGGTTTGAGTATTCAGAGACAGCAGAATGCAAGGAAGAAAATAGTTAAATAGATTTTCATTCCTATAGAATTTTAATTCAAATTCCTACAACCTTTCAATTGCATACATGTGGGGAAATGGTGTGAAATGTAAGATGCTGGGAGGAGGCCCAGAGACAGTAAACATAACAGTCGGAGAGACATCATAGTAGGCTGGCTGAGGAGGGTAAGTATAGGAGAGTGCAAACCAAAGCTCAAAGTTCCAAATTGGAATTAAACGGATTTTTGACCTAAATTTAGGTGCATCTCCTGTGTGTGTGTGTGTGTGTGTGTGTGTGTGTGTGTGTGTGTGACACCTCTCTCTGTGCTAAAAGATTTCTATTTTGTTTTCTTGAATACAATTGTATCATTTTCCCAGTTTATATCAAACTTCTTGTTTTCTGAATTAATAGTTTCACATCAAGCCTACTGATTGAAATCAGGTACTTTAAACTTGGAATTTTTTCCCTAAATTTAAAAAAAAGTGTTGAATATAGATGTATATAGAAAAATCCTAAGGGTACAACTTGATGAATTTTCACACAGAGAACACTGCCTTGTAAGCAGCAGCCAGGTCAGAAAACAGAGCATTAACTGAAACCCAGGGGCCTCCTTGGCCACCTTTCATTAACCACCCAGCGCCTCAAGAGTCATTATTATTCTGCCTCTGTTAGCCCTAGAAGTGTACCCATTTTAAAAATATATATACATTTCAAAAAGACTGCATTCTACATTTAAATAGTTTTTTTTTCCTTTTTGTTTTACACTACTTGGTGGTTTTTAATTTACTAGAGGTAAGTTACTTAATTCTGTCCTATAAATTTTCATTTTGCACTGTTTTAGGCAGAGGGCTAAGGATTTCTTTGAAAATAGTGATTTGCAAAAATAGAGTAGTGCATGAAGCAAGTTGAAGGTATTAATCTAAATGTAAGACCATATATTTAGAAGAGACATTTAAGCTAGAGTGTATGTTCCTACAATGTTTGAATATTTGATTGGTTCTACAAATAAAATTTCAATTTGTATTTAGTAAAACTATAAATATGAAATGACAAGTCATGGTAAGACTTATTTTATTTTCCATAGTGACTACAAATAATATATTATAATATCAAAGTATAATTTTACTTACTTTTTTTTTTGCTTTACCAGAAGCTATTCTGGATGGCTTCAGACAAAATCTAGTTAAACTAAAAACCTAGAATCTTGTTAAGCAACCTACATGACAAAGAACCAATTAAGAGACCTTCTATACTTCAAAAAAAGTATAGAAAAAGACCTGAATGAATTTATACAGTCTATGAAAACCGCAAAATGTCTCTAAACTATTTTAGATATTCTGTATTGATGGAATATTTGTTGTTTAAATAGGAATCTCATTCAAATCCTCATTGTTTTATTTAATAAGATGATTGTTTAACCAATATAAAATAACTTGATCAAGTATATTAATTAAAAAAGTGATGACTATTGATTAAAATAAGACTAAGCATAATATAATTGATAGATCAACCAAAATTAAGGAACTTTCTCTTATAAAGCTGCGTGGGTGCCTTCAAAACTGGGATGCTAGGTAGAATAGATCCTCAAGGCAGAGTTCACATCATTGTAACATGTATGATGAACACATAATATACATTTTATTAATACATCAAAGAACTTAGGATATTTTATCTTAAGGCATGAAAATGACACCTATGGACACAATAAAGCGTAGTTGATATGGAGTTATTTAAAATAAAATGTCACTTTGATTTAATGATGCTTTATAGTTAAAGCAACTTATTGACTAGTAAGGTGGTTCTTCAGGTGAAACGCTTGTCACCAGAATATGAGCACCTGAGTTTGGATCCACAGAGTCGATATAAACATGGACACACTAGTGCATGACTGTCATCTCAGCTCTCCAAAGGCATCCTCTCTAGCTAGGCATAAGCAGAGGGAACAACAGGAGTCACTGGATGAACAAGATGCGAGCTGAGAACAGACTTAGGTTATCCTTTCATACCCTTGTATGCTTTTTGCCATAGATAGGCTTAACTTCAAATTAGTATGCACCCCCCACCCCAACACACTAAGTCTTTAAAGGGAAGTTTTCATTTGAATTTTAGAGCTCTTGTTCTAATAAAGCTTGTGAATTACCATATGTAATTGTTTTAAGAAATTAAAGGTTTCTCTTAACTGTAATAGCATGCAATAGCTTCAGAAGGGAAATATGCATTAAAGAACTGAAATTTAATTTAATTTGCAGAGTGTTGATCATTTGCCTAAGGAAATTTTATTTGCAAAGGTAAATTTGATGAACTAATTTTTGTTTATTAAATTTAAGATTCAGGATGTTTTGATTTTGACAATTTTATTTGAGCCTATCAAAATACTAAAACCATATTATGTGATAATATTAATTTGGATGGTTAAGTTTTTATCTATAGAGATCATTCTCTCTAGATCTTTTGTAAGAAGCCATGAGTGATTTCAAATGGGAAAACTTAAGTCGCCATCATTTCTTTCAGGTGTAGTTTGTTCGTAATCTTGCATAAGAGTCACTCTGGTGATAAGGTAAATTGAATTATCTCAACTTACCTCATCAAGTGAAGTTCATACTGCACCAGTATATTATTGTTGCAATCAAGGAAAGCAAAAGGAGAGTGACTCTGCAATCAAAATAAAAGCATGTTTGATGTAAAGACTAAGGAAAGTCAGATTTGAGAACTGTTATGTTTCTGAATTATTTCTGTGCTGATATTTCAAATGTACAGGCATTCTGGCTTGTTCTTTATTTCCCCTCTCCTATCTAGGATACTCCTGAGGACATCCCTGCTCATACAGATATGACCATCCAATTTGATTATATTCTACTGTACATTTCTCTAGTCTTTTTGCAAAACTATGCTCTTGACTCTATTGTTAAAGGTTCAGCAGCTTCTTGATCATTTTGAAGCAGAAAATGCTCTTTCCACTTATGGCTCTTGAACATACTCCTATGAGTGCTTGACAGACCTTTTCTCTCATCTTCTGTGGACTGACTCTTTCCAATCCTTGAGTGAAAATGAATTCATTGATAAAACCAGTAAATAATGACTATAACTGATTAGTGTACTTAGTGTCCAAATCTCAATTCACTAACCATGCTGTTATCGCACAACATATCCTGCTTTATTTCATATACATATTAATATATATTTTATATATAATCACAAATAATGTTTTAATTCTTATATAAGCTGAAAAATGAAAATGGCTATAAATATTTTTTGACACATTTACTTTAGCCCATGTAAATCACCTTACATTATAAAGTCAAAATATATAGTTCAGTATTTTATTTTTCATTCAAAAATTAATGTAAAGCCTACCAGAGAAAATAAAAACATTTTGCTATTTTGATATGGTTAATTTTCCCCAATCCCAGGAGTATTTAAATATGTTTTTGAGGATTTTGTTCTCCCCCCCCGTTCTTGTGTTTGTGTGTGTGTGTGTGTGTGATTGCTTGTGTGTGATGGATTAGTGTATGGGTTGCCAGAAGGCCTGAGCTTAATCATTAAAGCCACACAGTGGAATGAAGATTCACCTTCCATGAGTTGTCTTCTGAAATTCATGTACACACAGTGGTGTACATATGTGCAAGTTTATAGGGACAGCCCTCTCCCCATGCACACTAAATGATTTTTACATATTGCTACACCATATCTGAATGAATAATTAAATCCACATTAATGTTATTCAGTTAGTGTCTTGTGATACTGCTCCTGGGGAGCCAGAAACAAATATCTACTTATCACAAATAATGAACAGTTGACAAATTATAATAAGGAAGTCACCAAAGTCCAACGTTGTGAACCAATGAGTTTTTTTGTACTTAATTATAAGAATATAGATGATGGTTTTCTTTCAGAAAAAGAAATGTCTCAAAGGCAAGCATAGCACCATATACTACCAAAGCATGGGTCCAAGCCTACTTGAGCTAAAAACCTGTAATGAACTGCAATATCTGCAGGCCATTCCTCAGGCTGGAGAGTAGCTTTTCCAGGCATCTCGACTGTTTTGACTGTGTCTTTTAGGAGCCCTTCTGGCTTAAGGAACAAAGAGCCTAATGAAACTGGTCAGTTTTAAACTTCCTGAAACCAATAGATTTTTTTTTATTTCCTGAGCTTATAGAGCTTACTTTTTGAATACAATGTTTACCCCTTAAAAATTATTTTAAATATCTCGAGTAATTAAAAACTTGTAATATTTTATCTCAGAGTAAATTTCTAAGCAACAACCCGAACACACAAACACTTAGAGACAGAGAACCCGAAACTCATAGAAAACATATTTTAAGTTTCCTAGCTATTTGGTAAACCAATGATTTGAATTGGGATTTGCTTACAGGAGTAAAGAAAGATTATTTAAGGCACTGAAGAAGAAATATTTTGCAGTCACTATTAAGTACATTCCTAAGAGAAGCATGTATCCTCAAAAGCCACTCACTCATAGGGGCACCTAAATCCATGATGCGTAGTAAATGGGTTAAGTTTTGAACAGGTCTCTAGCATGGGAACATATCTGGAGAATGTTCAATGGGATACCAATGTCACGACCTACATGATAGCATTTCACAAAATATTCCACTCTATAAAATATAGCTGACATATTCAGCTTTTGCTCAAATCTATGCCTGTTAAAGAAAAAGCTGTCTCAGTTGTTGTAATAAGATTACAAATTTCCTTAATCAACAAATCGGAACACTGGACTGAGCTCCAAAGGTCCAAATGAGGAGCAGAAGGAGGGAGAACATGAGCAAGGAAGTCAGGACCTCGAGGGGTG
>LOEQ01001068.1:124021-144578 GCA_001685075.1 Bramus lutescens
TTGGACTTCCCACAGGGCAGGGAACCCTGACTGCTTTTTGGACTGGAGAGGGACAGGGAGGGGACGTGGGGGAACTGGGAGGGAAATGGGGGAAAGGGAGGAGGCAGAAATCTTTAATAAAAAATAAATAAAAATAATAAATAAAAAAGAGAGTTTGGCAATGTGCTTTCTGTTTGTACTATGTGAAAATACTAGGGTTAGAGTTAGGGTTTGGGTTGAGTTAATGTGTTGGGTTTGATGACGATTTAAGCTCTTCTTGGAAGTTCTGGTAGAATTCTGCACTAAAACCATCTGTCCTTGTGCTTTTTTTTTGTTTTGGAGTTTTGATGACAGCTTCTATTTTCTTGGAGTTTATAGGTATATTTAAGTTGTTCACCTTGTCTTGATTTAATTTTGGTATATGGTGTCTATCTAGAAAACTGTCCATTTCTTTTACATTTTCCAATTTTTTGGAGTACAGTTTTTGTAGTATTACCTATCTTGTTGATTCTCTCAAAGAACCAGCTCTTTGTCTCATTGATTCTTTGTATTGTTTTCTTTGCTTTTATTATGTTGATTACAGTCCTCAATTTGATTATTTCCTATCATCTACTCCACCTGGGTGAATCTACTTTTTGTTCTAGAGCTTTCAGGTATGCTGTTAAGCCACTGGTGTGAGCTTTCACCACTTTCTTTATGTGGACACATAATGGTATGAACTTTCCTTTAGCACTGCTTTCATAGGGTCCCATATATTTGGGTATGTTGTGCCTTCATGTTTTTTTAAATTCTGTAAAGTCTTTAATTTCTTTCTTCATTTCTTCTTGACCTAAAGGTGGTTCACTAGCTCATTGTTCAATTTCAATGAGTTTGTAAGCTTTTTGAAAGTGGTGTTGTTGTTAAATCCTAATTTTAAAATATGGTGATCTGATAAGATACAAGGGTGTTGTAGGGAGCAGCAGGTTGTGTCTCACTGCCTGGCTAGCTTACACCTGAAATAATCACACAGAAATTGTATTAATAAAATTACTCCTGGGCCCATTATATCTAGCCTTTTCTTGGCCAACTCTCACATCCTGATCTAACCTATTTCTACCAATCTGTGTATCACCACGAGTTTGTGGCTTACTGGCAAAGATTCTAACCAGCATCAGTCTCAGGCTGGAGCTTCATGGCATCTGCCACACTGCCTTCTTCCTCCCAGAATTCTGTTCTGTCTACTCCACCCATATAAGTGCTTAGCCCTATCAAAAGGCCAAGGCAGTTTCTTTATTCAACCAATGAAAGGAACACAAATAGAGAAGGACCTCCTACACCACAAGGGGTTATTCCAATTTTTTTCTTGTATCTGTGGAGGTTTACTTTGTTACTGAGTATGTGGTCCATTTTAGAGAAGGTTCAATGTGGTGCTGAAAATAAGTTATAGTCTTTTTTGTTTGGTTGGAATGTTTTATAGAAGTCTGTTAAATCCACTTGAGTCATGACATCTGTAAGTTCTCTTATTTCTGTTGTTTCTGTCTGGTTGGCCTGTCTATTGACGAGAGTGGATTATTGAAGTCTGCTAATAATAGTGTTTGGGGTTTGATGTGTAATTTAAACTTCAGTAATGTGTCTTTTACATATGTGGTTATGCTTGTATTAGGGACATATATGTTGATGGATTGTACCTATTATAAGTGTAAAGTGTCCTTCTCCATCTCTTCTGATTAATTTTTAGTTTGAAATCTATTTTGCTAAATATTATGATTGCTACACATGCTAATTTCTTCAGTTCATTTGATTAGAAAACCTACTTCCAACCCTTTACTTTGAGGTAATATCTCTCTTGGAGTTTGAGGTATGTTTCTTGTATACAGCAGATGTTTGGAACCTGTTTTAATAGCTATTCTCTTAGCCTGTGTCTTTTCATATGTGAATTAAGTCCACTGATATTAAGAGATATTAATGACCAGTGGTTGTTAATTCCTGTTATTTTTCAGTTGTAGTTTGGTTTAGCTTGCAGGGGGTTATCTGTTGTTTTTGTGGGGGTTATCTGTGGTTATATGTGTTTTTGTTGGTGCACTTTGCTATCATGGGTTAGGGTTTTCCTTCTAATACTTTCTGTTTGGCTGGGTTTGTGTATACATATTGTTTAAATCTAGTTTTGTCATAGAACCTCTTGTTTCCTCCATCAGTGGTGATTGAAAGCATGCTATGTATAGTAGTCTGGGGTTGCATCCTTGATCTCTTAGTGTGTGTAGCTCATCTGCCATTAACTTCTTGTTTTCATGGTTTCTATTGAGAAGTTGGGTGGAATTCTGATAGGTCTACCTTCATATGTTACTTGATCTTTTTTCTTTACAGCTCTTAGTATTCTTTCTATATTTTGTGTGTTTTGTGTTTTGATTAGGATATAGTAAGTGGATGTTTTAGTTTTTGTTTGTTTGGTTTTGATCCAGTCTATTTGGTATTTTGTAAGCTTCTTGAACATCCAAAGGAATATCCTTCTTTAGGTTGGGAAAGCTTTCTTCTTTGATTTTGTTGAATATATTTTCTGTGTCTTTGAGCTGTAATTCTTTTTCATCTTCTACCCATATAATTCCTATTATTCTTAGGCTTCATCTTTTCTTGGTGTCACCGATTTACCAGACATTTGGTGTTAAGAATTTTTGGATTCATTGTTTTCTTCTAACAATGAATCAATTTCTCTATAGTATCTTTTCCACCCCTGAGATTCTCTCTTCCATCTCTTGTATTTTGTTCATTATACTTGACTCTGTAGTTTCTGTTTGTTTATCCAGATACTCCATATCCAGAATTCTTTTGGTTTGTGTTTTCTTCATTGCTTCTATTTTAGTCCTCAACTCCTGAACTTGCTTGCTTCTCCTGTTTGATCGTTTCTTTCTTTCTTTCTTTCTTTCTTTCTTTCTTTCTTTCTTTCTTTCTTTCTGTCATTCTTTCTTTTGTTTGTTTTTGTTGAGGGTTATATTAATTTCTTTCAATTTCTTGTTTGTCTTTACTTTCATCTCTTTAAGGGAGATTTTCATTTCTTTTAAATATCTCCATCATCTTTATAAAGTTACATTTATTGTTTTTTTGTTTTTTTTTTCTGCTTCTTCTGGGTTAGGAAGATCAAGTCTTCCTGTTGTGTGACCACAGGGTTCTGGTGTTACCATGTTTCTTCTTATATTGTTGGATGAATTCTTACATTGGCACCCACCCATCTCTTCCTTCAGTTGATGCCATCAGCATCTTTGCTACTTGTTCCAATCCTTACAGTGGCTGTCTGAGTGTTTGGAAATATTTTTTGTTCTGCTCTGTACTGTTAATATCTGTGTCTCAAGGAGCTACTGAAATCATTTTTAGCCTGCACTCATGTTCTTCTCTCCTGGTTCACTCTCTTGGTCTGCTCTGTATTGTAGCAAGTTGTGTTTCAGAGTTCCAACAAGGTTGCAGGAGAATAAGCAAATTTGGTGGTGGGTTGGAAATAATAGCTTTCTCATTAAAATTCTTTTGACACCAAATGATCTGCTGAGATAGTTTTAAAGGGTTTATTTTTTCTTCACATGCTCACTTTCTCAAATATACCTTAAAATATCTGCTTACATATACAAATTTCCAATGTGCCAAACTTGCTTATTACAAAAAATATATTTTTCAGTATTTCCTATATCATGAAGGGCACAGTCAGATCTATTTTATTGTATACCTCAAGGAAGAATAAAGAGATAAAGTAATAAGGAAGGAGTATGTAGTATATACAATTTTAATATATAATCTCAGTTTGAAGAAAACTATGTGTTCTTCTGAAAACATGATGGCCTCTTCATTTGCCCTCTTAAAACATACATGTATGTATAGATGTAAGTATATGTAAGTATACACATATATGTGTATATACATGTGTATGAAAATATATGTGATATCTATATATACATATTTGTATATATATGTACTTAAATATTTTCAAAATAATTATACATGTTCTTATTCTGCAGTTACATGTATTTGGACAGAAAAATCATACTGCCATTTTTGTCTTCAGAGATAATGAAGATGAGAAATGCACCCAAATAAGAGGGTCATTTCAAAATTTTAACATAGTATGTTGGATTTTAGTAATCATCCTTAATTTTATGTATGCTAATGTGATTATAATTTCTGACATAAATATTCGTCCTGCAATTTCTCTTCCTTATTTTGTCAGTCCTTCAAGTTAAGAATGGATTTTTACTTTTTATTTTTTTAATATGGCAGAGAGTAATGGCAAGAACATAAGAGACACATTCAAAACAGAACACTTTGAGGTAAAGAAATAATATATTATTTTTAAAATGCAAAATTTCTACTGGGATCATATGCTTATAAGCATTATATTTCATAAGACATATTGCAAATTAAAAGATTTGTTGTTTTATATAATATCTGTATGCTTTACTCACCACTGAGTATATGATAAATGGTATAGCCCATGAAAGCTTGACAATGAAGCTTATAAAACTGCTTTGAAGTTTACTGTGGACTATTTATATGTACTGCAGGTTTTGGCCATTTTTCTGTGTGTGGGTTCTGTTATTCAAAAAGAAATTATTTTTCAGACTTTGAAATACTGACAAATAATGCTGAGGTGAGGATGAGGAGCAATGGACACTAAGACAACACACACATTTGTCACTTACTCATGAAAATGGATGGGAGTTTTATTTGCATATGTTTTGCTGAGATGTCCAAATAGCAAACAGTAGTGACGGCTTGACAAATTAGCCAATCTAAAGTACTTTGCTAAAACTCGTGTATATCATTTAACAGTCTTAGACTGGTTATGGCTTAGAATATTTAAATGTGGCATAGTTTAACTGAATGAAATTTTTTTCTGAAGAAGGAAAAGAATTCTGGATACAGGAAAACACTATTAAACTAAACTTTCTGGTTTTTATTATAAAATTATGACAACTGTTATAAAAATAAAAATTCTCATCATTTGATATTAAACTTGATACCAATGGTCTTCATTTCGAAATGCTCTTTTTAGTAACAAATAGTCACCAATTTTATATAAAATAGAGTTGACTGTTATGTAAATCTTTTTATACCAATGTGGGAAATATTTATTTGCTATTACTTAAAAAGATTTTTCCATCTTTTAGGAAAAATCATGCTACTTGCAGCAGAGAATATCAGGTCCTCCTACCTCACCTTCCTGATGCAGTAATTATATGATGATGCCTATGCATCACATGTTGGAAAAATGATAAATTGAAAACAAAAAGGAAATTCTTCTGTTTTATTATTTAATGCATAAATACTTAAATATGGTTGATTAATTTTTCCTACTTAGATGTGCAGGAAAATTTATGGAATATTTCTACTAATTTTGATAATAATTTTTATAAGTCCCTTGTATATGAACAGAGATGATGGTGTGAGCTAACAGAAGAGACAAAGGAGCATGATCTATTTGAGTGCTGTCATTACTAGGAGAAGAATAGCATATTAAATCTGTCAGATGCATTAACACATTTTCGAAATGTTTGGTAATAGAGAATAATTTATGTGGTATTTAATTTTTAAGGAGTGGTATGACATAGACTAAAGAGAAAGTAATTACTGGCCTTCATTCAACTTGATGGCAAGATATTTACCCATACACTGTTCATTTGCTGATCATTGTTGATTTATGTTGAAATCAGTAATAAATCCATGTCAAGGTGAATACTTATCTTCTTTTGAAACATGTTTGAATATAATAAATCAGTTATAAGTTTAGTCATAAAATTTGTACTCCTATGAGTTATTAACTTATATTTATACTCTTATTTTCTCATGACATTCCAGTTTATGACATCAGGAAAGGATAATATTTCCACATCTGAAGAGTCAAGAAAGAAGATAAAAGGTACTGAAGTTAATTTCCTATGACTTGTTAAGCATGAACTAGGTTTTAAGAAATAAATCTTCAACGTATACACAGGTACAGAAGACCAATTTCATATAAAGCATATCTGAGTGTATATTATAAGAAAGAGGTAAAGAAAATAGCTAAAGGAAATGATACTCTTTTGTCAGAGACTCATTTTAATGGTCAGAAGTGTTATGAATCTAAAGGAAGAACCCAAAGACCCGTATGATTAAGAAATTATTTTTTAAAAAAGGTAGGGTGGTAATTTTGTCTGCCTTTAATCCAAGCACGAGGGAGGCTGGGCCAAGTGGAGTTCCAAACAGCCAAGGCCACCCTGAAAAACACTGTCTTAAAGGAAAGAAAAGAAAAGAATGAAGTCATTGACCAATGTAGTCAGAACGCAGAGGAGAATCTGCTTTTTCAGTTTCCTGTATCCATCCCCTAACAGACAAGGGAGAACATTATATATAGTGGAAGATGATTCCTTCAACTGCCTGAGTGAAAAACAACTCTGAAAAGAAGAGACATCTGAAACTCACACAATGTCAGAGTAGACAATGAAGAACAAATGTCTTTTCTTGATGTCTTTATTTTGCATAAACTCCTTAAACTTTAGAGGCACTTTCAAGATGCAGAATTCACCTATGTATTTGTTTAGAAGTAAGATTATAGGAGAAAAGAGCTCAAAAGACACAGCTACTGCAATCATGTACTTATTCTCTAGTCATCTGTGGAAGACTAGTAAAGTGTGATTCACACAAATTGCTGGCTCATGTTCTGGCTCTTACTCTATCACTTACTAAAGCCCTATTAACAATTGATAGCAGGTGGGACAGAAACAATTGCTCTTAATGTAGGGTGAGGACATTTACATATGTTTACCGTGCTACTGTGGATGATCCCCTCACCTACTCACATTTGGAAAGAATTAATTTGACTTAATGAATTATCAAAACTAAAGAAACAAAATAAACCTAAGAATAGTGGCATATGCCTTTCATATAGTACACAAGATGCTGAGGCAGGCAGATATCTTTTAATCTAAGATTTTCCAGGTTTACATATCAATTTGTAACCAACCAGAGCTGCATAGTTAGACTGTTTCTATTTTTCATAATCTTATTACAATAAATAAAACATAATTAAGTAAATATTAATCTGTTTATGATATTATGCTTGTTCCTGTTTGTTTGATTGGAACAAATATCTTATTTGACTACAATCAGCCTTAAATTCCCTTGTCTCCCTTCTTTAAAAATTTATTTCCCGATATGGTCACCTTGCACATTCAACATCAAAGGCAGCTGAAGTATTATTATCCCTGAAAATCTGGTGATGCAGGAGGCTCAGGCCCGCTCCCCTTTCACTACAGTCTGGTGCCACACTGAGCTTTATCAATTAGTGTTGGGAACCGTGAAACCTACTATCAGAACAGTATATGAGTGCTTGTCTACTGGGTCTCCAGATGAGGCAAAAACCCATGGGGACAATCTCACTTGGCAAGGAACACTGGCCTTCAGGAAAGGGTAAAATTCTGTAGGGACCATGTGGCCTGCATGCTTTCTTCTCTCTTGCAATATTGACTATTCTATTGGATGTTTTTAGTATCATCTTGTCAGTCATTCATGGAACTAATATGATCATTTCTGGAAACCCCATTTTTTCCTCAAATATCTTTCCCTAAATTTCTTGGAGAGCTGATGTTTCTCAGATTTCTTGTCTGGGGATGCCAGCTGTCACTTCAGACCGCAGGAGCTGTGTTTAATTCAGTACTGACAGGATCAGAAGCAATTCACCCTCATTTCTGAAAATACGTTTTGAACGATAGTTTTCTTGAAAATATGTGTCTATGTTTATCACCTTTAGTTTTGTAAAAACATTTTGTACCTGGCTTGGTATTTGGCCAAGCTAGCAAAATGAGAAGTGTTGTTTTGAATTTAAAGATGTTTTGATGTAAAAGTGGGGGAAAAAAGCATACTTGACATATTTGGTTTTTGCTGGAGGTTAAGTTGGAGGATGGGAAAAACTTGTTTGTTAGTGTGAATAACTATGATTGTTTTTGATGCATAAATAAAAACAGCTGAAGCTACCTGTCACTGGCCACCCGTGTGAAGCTCATCTGTTTTCACTTTATTCATTTTATTTCTATACACCTATGCCTTTTCCAAGTCTCAGGACCCTAACCCAGGCTGCAGGTGTACCGCAGCAATTAGCATGCTTGTATTCCTTTTTGGAATGATTATTGTGTTGTTACTTTTCTCTTAATTATGACTAAATATCTGGAAACAGGCAACTTAATGGAGAAAGGGTTTATTCTGTTCTATAGTTTGGAGGTATGTATTTCTATACAACAAAGAAAGCATGTTGGTGGGTGGCTTCTTTATGATAAAAATCTATGGATGGGATTCCTCACTTCCTGACATATCAGGGATGTATGAAGCAGAAAGCTAAGGAAAACAGTTCCATCTCAGTTCTGTGCCCTAGCAATTTTTTATCTTGCTGTGATAAAATACCCTGACCAAAGCAACTTAGAGAAGGAATGAGTGGTGCATTTGGAGCTTCATTTCCGCAGGACACACACTACTGTGGCTAGAAGCATAGTGGGATGAAGGTAAGCAGGCAGACATGACTGTAAATCAGTAGATGAGAGTGCACATCCTGATTCACAAATACGAATCAAAAACAAACTGGTAATGACAGAAGTTACTGGAAAATCAAAATCTTCCTTCAGTGACAAACCTACCATGAATCCAACATCCTTATTCTTCCAAAACAGTTCCTTCAACTGGGAATAAGTATTCAAACATGAGCTTATAGGAGCACTATCATTATAACAACCACAATCTTCAATTTTCATGTGCTTAGACATTAGTAATTCAATTCTTTCAAACCAAAGAGAAAAGTCTCAAAAATAAATGTCACCAGCTAAGGACCAACTGTTCACACAAATAGACGTTTAAAATACATCACATAACAGTCATTGAACTATTCCTTTGATCTTTTACCATGAGTATATAGTCTATAAAATTTCTAGGCATTTTCATCTATACCTATGGTACAACAGAAATGACCTGATTGATACTTGATACAATATGACCAGATATATAAATGATAATGTCCAGATTCATGTCAGTATCTCAAATTGTAAGAGAATTTTAATACACAATGAAAAGAAATCGAACTTAACTTTGGTCTAAGTATAGAGTTAGATGTTTGAAGCACTAACTTTTTTGGTAGAAATACACGTGTACACACATGTAATAAAATCTACTACATATTTTATGTAATTATGTGTTATTTAGTATTTTAACAATTGCTTATATATTATGAAACACATGTATGTGTTTTGGTTTACTTTAATATATAAATTATCATCAAATAAGATTTTATGTAGCGTTAAGCTGCATTTCCTTTAAACATCAATTCCATCTGTTTGTTAGTATCTGTGTACTTAGCAATAGTAGTAACATTAACATATAATTACTCCTTGTAGAATAAAGTCCATATAAGTCTATGTTTCAGATGTATTATAATACTAGAGGTGAGAAAACATTCTAGAATTTTTAATTATTAATTGAAAACTCTGGTCTGAGATGCCTTGGCAAAATGAAAGCCATGAAAACATGAACACCAAGTTTGATCAGTGGAACCTCCTAAAGAAATCAACTCTATTGATACGTACTTGTATTCCCAGCGAAGAGGAGAAAGAAGTAACCACGTTCTTGCATTCCCTAACTAGCTTGTCTATCTTACTCTGTGAATTTCAAGTCAATGGGAAAAGAGAGAATTAGTCTTACAATAGTATTAATTAAAAGAAAAGGTGGTGGCTTTTAGCAGCGCAGTAGTATCCAAAGTTCATTGATTACACCATGCACATACTCAAGTGTGTACCTTCAATACCACCATTCAAAATATGTACAACAGCACATAAGAAACAAACACAAAGGAAACTGAAACTATGAAAAAGAATAGTAAGTACCCTACATGGTAAAGTTTAGGAGTGCAGGAAAATAATGAACAGTTTTATATGTTCTTTTTCCTACTCAAAGTTTTTTTTTAAAATATATTCAGTCACGAAGACAAACGAACAATATATGATGAAATAAAACATAATGAATGTATATGAGCACATAGTCATCATAAGCCTTTTATAATTACTTGTATTATTTCTACTTATAAGCAACAATTCATGGTATTTTCATAACAATTAAAAGAGGATGATTTTAAGTTGAAATTAATTAAAATTGTTTCAGTGAATATTTGCTATCTTCTTATTTACATTTGTTTCTCTGGTCTGTGACTGTTGCTTTTATGTTATAACTTTTCAAATAGGTTTTGATAAAGCTGTCATTACCTATTATACTCAGGATATATATAATATAAGTGTTAAGAAGTATATCTTTGTTAAACATTATAAATGCTACCAGGTAAGTACTATATCTAATATTCAGGAGGATTAAAAGTTATAGTACATGATAATGACTTCTATTGTACTCTGCAGAGTTCATTTGAAAGGACATGGTGAAACTATAAACCATCTTCCCAGTGCTTTTCAAGCTAAAGTATATTTCTAGGCTATCAGAAGACAATATGCATACAAATAACTGCTGACTGGTAGGCAGCCTACAGTGCAAACACAATAGGAAAGGATCAAGAAAACACTAGATTTTGGAGATAAAATCTGCTTGGAGCATTTCTAGCAGTTTTAAAGGGCATATTTTCATAGAAAAAATATGTGTGGGACATTTTTATTGAAAGTATATTTTTGATACAATATATGTGGATTACAGTTGCAATACTCCTCAAAATTCTAGTCCGCTTCATCCTCTGCGATGGTTTGAATGAAAGTGGCAACCATAGGCTCATAGATCTTTCAAGAAATGACGTAGTAAGATTTCTGAATTTATCTCATGGTTAGCTTTTGCTTTCCTACTTAGTGTGCATAAGCAGATTTCATAATGGTATTTTGTCTAGTAAATTTAAGAATAAATAAAATGAATATTTTAGTACCTCTTAATAGTGTAGGCCTTGTGGGATGACAAGCAGTTATTATGTTAACAAGCATATAAAATTTCAACATGAATAAAAAAAAACATTAGCTTCAGTATTGTACTCTTTTAAACTCATGCTGACTAAGAAAGACTACAACTTCAGAAATAAAGCTGGGTTGACTATTTCCTTATATATTTTGTGCTTATTAAAGAATTATAATAAATATTTTACTCCTTTATATAGGTGTAATAATGTAGTTTCATATACATATGCTTCCTTTTACTTTAACTTTCTTTTAAAAAATCATACTTTTTGACTTCTACTTTTCATGTATTTCCTATGAACACTCTTGTCGGCGTCCAACATCAACAGGGTTCACATGTTCCAGGGTATTGGCATATGATTTAGAAAAAATAGATAGGAGGAAAAGAGATACAAAAGAAATGCAGAGACATAGGATAGAACAGGGAGGGCAATCCAGTGAATATTGAATATGGCTGTATTTATTTTCTATATGCTTATATATCCCAAACCAAAAATCGGAGAAGGAAAAGACTGCTTTAACATGACACAAAGAACAAGTAGAGTAATTATTTGCTTCAATACTTGAAACATCAAGCCATTATATTATGATTTAAGAATTTTATTGTTTATACAGAACATGCAGTGACTATACCTTAGACCAAGTATCATGTAGGCCACCATTCCCTGGGTTAAACCTCCTGCCATATCCTTGAAGGAGAAGGAGTAGGTGAATTCTCTGACACTTGGTTAAGTGGAATGGATTCACCTCTGTGAACCATTTCAATACACAAAACACCAAGTAGCTCCACCTGAGGTCAAGATAGTTTTTTTGTAGCCCTACCTTAAGCCATACCTTCTTGTCAATAACCTCTAAAGAGCAAGATACACTTAAACTCAACAACTTTCAGTCAAGGTGGAGTGGACCTACTTCAGTAGGCCCCTACATATTAGGTCAAAATGGAAGAGACCTACTTCTGTGGGCCCCCACATATTCAGTAAAGGTAGAACAGATCCACTTTTGTAGGTCCCTCTGCATTCTCCCTCAAATTACAAAGGTGAGCTTGAATATAATTTTATTAGTAGACTTATTGTCCCTATCAAATAAAATTGAATATTCTATTCACTCTGTGATATTACTCATAGAGATTATATGCAATATTTTTTTACAAACTTCTTTTGCCTGTTGGTATGCAGTACACTAATATATAAATGTCATGAATACAAGGAAATTTATAGTCACTATAATTTAATTTTGTTTTATGATATTTTGATTTGATGTCACTATATTATTTCCAATAGTTATAAGCATATTTGACAATTATAGGCATTCAACATATTAAATACATGCAAATGAAATAATTGTGAATATTGGCATGTGATTAAGCCTACTAGTATGTTCATGAAGTTCATATTATCTGTTTTCAAAGTTTTAAATTTAATAAAATTAATAGAAAGTAACATGCTATTAGAGACTTGCAAGAATATTACAAACAGATATTATTAAGATATATCTCACAAATTGGAAAACGTGTAAATTCATAATATTCAGGACTAAAAAAATAGATATTATTTAAGTTGATGAATAAATATTAATTGGATAAAAATATTAGAATAATAGAGATATAAATAAGAGTGTGGATGAATAGGGAGAAAACATGATGTGGGACATATACTTTGGGTTTTTTTGTATTAATCTAATTAGTGAAATAGAGTCACATATCCTAGACTATAACTAGTACTACTGATATCTTGAGACTCAAAAGCAAGATTAATATTTACATAAATCACAACTAGACGTGGAAGACAATTTCTTCACAAAGGGACATGAAAAACTGCTGAACAAAAGAAAGACTGAGCAGGTAGGGAATAGGGAAACACACATTATAATAATAAGGGACAACCGTATAATAGGCTTAAAAGAATGTAGGACTTTGAAGGTGGAGAAGTCCACTATTGAGGAGTAAGTACTCCATGTTGATTCACTGAGATAAAGAAAATTAAATGAATAGACTATATAACCAAAGAATCTGAGAAAGATAATACTCCTAATTAAGTGATTCGAGGTTAAGGACTCATTTCTTTTTCAGATCTTGCAGCAAGAATTAGTATGAAAAAGAAAGTGAAGACTGACTCACAGTTTTCTAAGAGTTTAAGAATATTAAATGTTGACCAAACAGAAGAGTGAAGACTTGAGGTAAACTATGATCAGTTTGTTTGACCAGTGATGTGATTTTATTGATACATTTGACTTTAGTCAAAAGCTAGAGTAAAGATCAAAAAGTGTTACAAGAAGTGCAATAACATGAGTGAAATACATCATATAATAAATTAATGGCCTGGTTCATTGTAATCATGGATAAATGCACATTATTAAATCATTGAATATATTATTTGAAGAATATGTTATTGTCTCCTCTAAAGATTATAGAATGTTATATGATTTTATTTTATATACACAAAAAACCCACACATGCAATAAACAAACAAATTAAAAACATTGAACATGCTGTTTTAATTTTCTTATGGACAAGGTTGGTAGCACTTACAACCATAATCATTCTTCCAAAATTTTATGTAATTCAGTAACAGTTTTGTAAGACATTGCTTGTTATTGGAAGTCATGCTAAAGATTTTCAATCCTTAGTCAAGTGAAGTTATCAGTAACTTCTTAACTATAAAGTAAAACTTTCCAGTCACTAGAATAGTTAGAGAATGCCAGCCAAAACATTTTAACTTTTGTCGTTACACTAATGAAAATATTGTAAGAAAAAAATCACACCCCTTGTTAACTGTTAATGCACACTAGGTTTTATTTCTTCTTTCACCATGTCACCGCTGACAAAACTTTTCTTCTGAGTCAAAGTTGTCTGCAAATGAGACTACCTTGAATTACATAAAGAATAATGCCAATCCAATCGTTCTTCCCACGTTCTTTAGCATGTCCAGCTTCCTCTTGCACACTTACTCCCTATCACCTAGGGACACAATTTCTCCTCTTTCTCTTCTATTCCAAAATGTAGTCACAGAGTTAATTTACTATCATTATTAATCTATCTATTCTCTTTTGAGATGTCTATAAAAATAACTTTAAGGTTATCTTCTTTCAAATTATTCTCAATATTCTTTGAAAATTCACGTTTTACAAAGCTTCCATCTAGTGTCCAAATAAATATGTCTTGTCAGAATCATAAATTATGTCTCAGTTGTGAAACCCCAGTTAACCTGATGTTTCAGTCCTCATTTGACTTATGATCAAAATTTACTGGATTTCTTGGTTTTAGGGATCCTCTTAATTTTCAAACTCACTTGAATCTTTCATTCATTCATTTTGGTAATTTCTACACACCTCTATGACTGTTAAGCTAGAAAGGCTAGAGCTTACTCATACAGTAACATTAATAAATTGGTTTATATACGTAAGCATCTATTATAGTGTGCAATCCATTGACAATAACTTAGTAAGGGCAAAGATGACACTGTTTTCCCTTTGCTCTCTACCCGACCATCATATCCATTTGATTGAAACTAGAGTTTTAAGAGGATCAGTAGAGAGTTTTGTCATTATTGACTTTGCTCATCATCTTTTTAATCTTTAGTTAATCTTCCTGTTCATGGTTATTATTAAAATTTGCATATTTTATTAAGTTTTCTGAAATTTCATGAGTGTAAATTAAATGTATTTTGATTATATTTACCTCAAACACAGTCACCCTACTATCCCATGATCTAATTTCTAACCACATATCCATTTCTAACTTCATATCATCATTTTTATATAAGCCATCAAGTCCTTTTGTGCCACCCTCACAGTTGTGGATTTAGAGCCACCCTCTGGAGCATGCTCAAGCTAAAAGGGGGTATACTCTTAAATAAAATTGATTTTTTTCCTCTCCCAGAAGTGATGAACTTTCAAGAGTGTATAACTTAGCACTGTGAATTTCATGATTTTCATGATGCTCCCCTTAATAATGGAATGCTTATCAGCTTCATTTTGAACAGGCAATCAAGCTACTGTTTGTTTGTTTGTGCAGTGGACCTACAATGCCAGGAGTACTATTTCAACATTGTCCCCTGACTCTTGCGTCTTATACATTTTTGTGTCCTTAAGTAGTTGTTTTATTATGAGAAGAATATGCAATATAGGTATCCCATTTGTCGCAGAACTTACTCATTGCACTTTGACCAGTTGAGTTTCTGAAATAACTACTATCCATTGAAGAAAGAAACTCACTAATTATTTCTGAGAGTTGCTTTATTCTGTTGGCTCACAGAAACAAAATTAATAGTAGTGAGGGAATAAGAATGAGATTCTATCACCCAATAAAATGATAAAGAGCTATGACATATGCATGGCTTCTGGGAGTGTATTTTAAGTGATATTATTATTTTCCATAATCATTTTAATTAGTGGAATTAGTAAAAAAATAATTCATGAATAAAGAAGAAAGATGTTATCTGATTCTATTTTGTAAACTCACCTTTGTTTCTTCTTTAAGAAAATTTGCTCTGTCCTTTTCCCTGTATTATAAAACTTCTCTCTGGTTGATTTTCTGTTTTTAACAATCTTGAAAACCTGACAGTCTTTTCCATTGATTATAAGTGCATATTCTAGAGTGTAGCTTCAACATTGCTGACCTATCTAGTTTTAAATGAACAAAAGTATAGAATGCACAGGTCTGGATCTTGATGTATTTATTCTATCATCTAAATTATAAGACATGAAAAACTAATTCCATATTTATAATTAAGTTAAACACAATATTTACATAGTCATGCTGTGATCTAAGTTTCAGGGATCTGGATATGACATATTGACTTCTCAGATGAAAGAAGTCATATGCAGATTGGAATTAAGATGGAAATATACATGCCAAATTTGTCTGCCTGGGTTACCCCTGTGCCTTCCCACTCAGGGTAATGGGACATAAGTTGGGGAGAAACCATCATTCTTGCTACCATGACTCTTCGTAGCACTAGAAGTGAGAAATATCTCAATAGTAACATAACCACCATCACCTTCCAGGAGAGTGTTCTTGTCATCTGAGTTAGCACTGCCAGAGAGCTACAGTGAGTTACCAAGAAATGCAGCTTGACATAGCAAAGATTTCTTTGAAAATGATCGAAGAACCCAGAATAAAATAATATATTAAGTTCCGGAAATCTTTCTATTCATTATATAAATTAATTTGCAAAATCATCTCATGGAATATTACAGCTTTAAATAAAATAGTCTTCCTGTTTTGGCACTTCCTATTATTCTATCTGATATTTACTATCAAATTAATTCTAGATTAAGTAACATTATTTTCTTCTCTCACTCTTCAAGACAAATTTATTTTTATCATTTCTCCGAGTATCCTTCCAAAGAAATTCTAAGAACAATTTTGTGTATGTGTGTCATGAAAGAAAAGATTGAGGGCCTGTAGGGCCCTAAGGGAATAGAGAAGTGACAACGTTCATATAAAACTGTCTCAATGTGAGTTACTTATTAAATATTAGGCCAGGAAGTACTGTACACTGTTGCAGTTGTTGACTAGAGGAAAATCTTAAGATTTTTAGGAAATGCTAAACCCTGTCTAGAAGTCTATGTAGCAGCTTATGAATGACATAGAACACAGGAAATTTACTATCATTATGAGAATGAAATCTTTCCTTGGGGAAATCAATGGTTTATATTTTAGCCACCTAGCAATCTACTCATTTACTGTTTTATATCTTCAAGAACTGTGATAATCATTGGAATGTCTATTGATAAAAATAACTATATTTTGAAAATATTCCTATATACTTCCTGAAAAAAACATATGGTATCTAACTAGATGACTCTTAACTCTGCTGCTTTGAGTACAGAATAGATATCTAATATTTTTGTTGAAGGGTTTGGGGCCTGTTATAATGTAACACTTTTCTCATGGAATACTTAAGGTACTATGGTAGATTCTCACTACATTAACAATAATGATAATACAATGTAAATTAAGTTATTTAATCTAATCTAATTGCCAATGATAAAAAAATTAAAAAACTGTATTCTGGGTGTCTTAGCTATTTCTAAGAACAGAATGAGTAATTTAAATCATTTCAGTTTCTAGTCTGATATATGTGATATAGCATATAAATTAATACATAAATCATGCTGTTATTTAAATAAATAAAATTATTGGAGATATTGTCCTTCAAAGACTAATTTAACATGCAATTATGACTGAATATGTAGTAATTATAATCCCCTATCACATGAATATTCTTTCCAGTATTTTCAATGTGTTACTATATCTAATAACATGATTTCTACCATTTGATCTTGTTTTCCTAGCAGTTTTATATTCAGAGAAAGGAGTGTATTCAAATGCTGGAATGAAGTCATTGATACTAAAAAAAGAATTTTCATCTTGCTATCTCCATATAGCTTGTTTTGAAACAGAAACCACAGAGTTATAAAAAAGATTCTTAAAGGGAGAACATTTAATTTCCACCCCCAGTTAATATTTTCAATGTGCCTATCTTTTTTTTTTTTGCAACTTCAATTTTTTTCCAGATGGAGCATTTTAATACCTAGATGTAATGACTTTACTTAAAAATCACTAGTATGTAATGCAAAATCAAACTGTGTACTAAAAACTTAATGAAATAAATATTACTTGAAATAAAAACAGAAGACTTCTATATGGTATCATGATTAAATGCAAAGAAAATTAGCTGCCATGTAGAACTGCTATAGTAAAGGTACTCTCTTGATAGACATAGTATTTATTTTAATGCTAGTAACAAAGGTATTCCTGAAATTAGTGAGCAAATGTGAAATGGCTCTCTGCTCACTGTAGAGCAATTTTGTGTGTGAATATATATATATTTATATATATATATATATAATTGTGAGTTCCCTTTTACTATCGATTCTACCTGAAATATTATTATTTTTAGATGTGTTGCAATAAATTAAATGTGTGTTCATATTGAATAATCAGTCTATATTCATTTCTCTGGGGAAGACTGCAATATATATTATTGTTGTCATTGTTCAGTTCATGTTTAGGCATTTTATGTTGGATACATGTATGGCACAACTCCAGCACCTAAGGTTCTAGGATCATTCCAGAAGGGGACTTGGGAAAACTGTCAGGTCAGGTGACCAGAGAGATTTCTATGAGACTGTATCAACAAGAAATGTCAGAATCTATAGCCATAAATTCCCACAGCATATACTTCTTCAAGCCACCAGTAGTAATTGTTTAATTGCATGAAAGTAACTGTTTAATTAGGTTCTGATAAAATCATATTTATTGAGTCTCAATTTCTTATTTTCAAGTTATTTAATTAAGAATTTAAAAATGTACATATTTTCTCAAATTAAAAAAATAAGGAAAATATTATTTTTGTTTATTTAGCAAGTGGGGGAGTGGAAGTATATATGCAGACACTTTTAAATAGGGTGGATATGGAAAATTTATAAGAATTATTCATTATATTTTGTCCAGGAATCAAATTTAGATTATCAGATTTAGGGCCAAATGCCCTTGTACACTGAGCTGCTTCTCTAAATGGTTCAAGAAAGTGCTATTCAGAAGACAGTCACCTTATTTAAATAGATATATGCTTTCATTGTTTAACAGGAAATCCTTCTGTATAACTGTTCTCCAGTGTCTTGCTTAACATAGTCTTGAATTACAGTAGAAATTCAGGGAAGGTAGTCAGTGATATTCTATACTGAAATACCAAGACCTAATATATATTTTAAAAAAAGAACATGTGTAACATAGGGCTTATTATTATCCATTACAATTCAGATATGTATACTATAAATCATAGAAACTGAGAAAAGTATTATCTAACATGAATATGACAGTTTTCATAAAGATAATTATTGTGGAATATTAGCTTAACTATGTATATATGTACTACATTTGTTTATATTGCAGGATTTTAGCTGAAGTATGTAAAGATGTGCTGCATTTGTTTATGTCATGGAATATTAGTTTAACTATGTAAAGGAATGCTTCATTTTTTTTTATTTTGTGAGATAGATATGTAGCTCTGGAAAGGTGTTTTGAATTTGTATAACTATGAAAGGTGTGTTGCATATGCTTACCTTGCCTGCATAAGGCATTGTATTGGTCTAATCAAGAGCTACATGGCCAATATCTCAGAAGGAGGTATACTTGGGACTGCTAGACAGAGACAGAAGGTAGATGGAGGAGCCGAGGCTCAAAGAGAGAGAGAACAAAGGAGAAAGAAATGATGATGCCAGGAGCAAGGCAGCTGGGTAACCACCAGCCAGAAAAGGAAGGGGAAGGAAAGCAGGACTTACAGAATGAAAAAAAAATTAAAAACCCGTAGCAAAATGTAGATGAAAAGAAGCAGCTTAAAATAAGTTATTAGAACTAGTGGGATAAGATTAAAGTAAAGTTGAATATTCACACTAATAATATGACTCCATGTCATAATTTTGGCCCTGGCAGTACAGCAAAGCCTACTACGTATTATTTACATAAATATAAATATGTATGTTTGTTAGAGATCATTTGATTTTAAGTGGACAAAAAAAGTATTGATATGTCTGTAATTCCAAAGAAAAAATGTTTCTGCTTATTCCTTGCATTTTAAAATGCTTATATGTGTGTTTCTGCATGTAACAATTCTTTTTTATTCTATGATGGGAGATTGCTGAAGGCAGGTTTTTTTCTTGATTTCATGTTGGAACAAATTGGGATGTTGTGTAAAATCGGTCCATAATATTTGATTTAATAAATGATGCAGTTATTTACAGATAATAAAGATGGAAAACAAGCCTAATATTTAATAAATATTAAGGTAGAAAATAAGGGGCTGTGAAGATGGTTCAGTAAATAACAGAAATTGCTGTTTATCTAGTGGTCCTGTTTTTGGTTCCCAGGGTTCAAATAACATGGAATTTCACAGCATTTTTAAACTCTAGGTTTATGGAATCTCACCCCCTTTCGTGGACTATAAAATCACTGCACACATGCAGTTTCTACACACAAACACAGACAAAATATCTATAACACATAAAATAATAATCAATAAATGGTTTTGGAAAGAGAGGAAGTAATTATAATGTATATTTAATACATTTCAAAATTCTATGATGTACTTCTCACAGATAATTTCTCTGATCTAGCATGCTTTTTCCTTTTTATATTCTATATGAATATCTTTCTGCAAAACAAATATTTTTTGCAATAATGTAAGCTTTCAAAATACCTTCTGAAAATTTATCCTGAAAATGGTAGGCTAATCCAAATATAAATTTTGAGTAAAATATTGTTATTTTTACTAAACTATTTTTAATGATCAGATAAATTAAGTAAGATTTTATTATGGCTATGTTTTTGATATCTTCCCTTTGAGTTTAATTTCCTATCCATAAATTATATATTTATTGGTATCCTGAGGTTGTATGATTATTCTATGACCAGAATGATGCTTGCATAAACCAGAATTTGGCAACTACATGACAAGACTTTATCCCTTTTGACATCTATCATAATTTCTTTAAAAAATTCACTTTATTTATGCAATATTATTGGGTTTCATATTGGCATCTATTCAAAGATTTAGAAGCAATAACAAAAAAGTTTTTTCTAAAAAATATGTTTTCTAAATTATTGATAATGTGCCTAATTTTCTTTCCAATAAACTCTCACTTTATATAATAGTATATAT
>LOEQ01001068.1:144615-158255 GCA_001685075.1 Bramus lutescens
TATATATATATATTCAGCTAAATAACATTCTGTACATGAAGAAATAATGTTTTATACTGGAAATGATCTGATTGTATATTTTTTTTATTTTTTAAGAAACAAGACACTAAATTAAGGGATATATTATTTCTTTGCTTGTGTTAAATCTATTTTATATGAATTGAAAATTTCAGAGAAATCACAAAAATATTTTGAAATAATTTTGATGAAAGCAAATTCATTATATTCAAGATTTACTATCATATATTTATAATGAAACATTAACTCCTGTTCATACTTGATCTGCCATGAACACATGGTAAATTAAGTACTTTAGTTACCTTCACATCAGCTAATTCAATGCCAAGTTCACAGAGAGGAGTGGAGACCACATTATGGAGCTAGAAGAAACAGAAGTCCAAAAATCTGATAGGCTATGAGAATCCTGACAGATTATTCTGAAGGACATATACAATATTAATCATGCAAAAATAAAAAATAAATATCTGGAAACATTAAGTAGGCAATGATGAACCATATACCCAACCAAATGTTCAGTTTATCCAAATGTTGGAAGGAAAAATAGTTATCAATCTGCTCTCATTTCTCTGTCTATATATAGTATGATCAGTACCTCAGAGGTTTTTGAAAAGGTCATACAAATTCAGAAAAATAAAAAAATTTCAAATTAGAACAAAATGAAAAAAATTACTTACTATGCTAAACCCTTGCATTTATAGATGTGAGATCAGCTATTCATTATGTGGCACATGACTTATTTGTTGTCATTAATATCAGTAGTGGGAATTGTGAACCTTTCACACACACTTAAAAGACAGAGTAAAAATTGCAGCTATAGCAAAAGTAGCAGATTGGACTAGTAGAAAACATTCTTTCAGAGATAGTCTTTCAATCTTAGAGAGCCTATAGGCAATGGAGTACCGTTATCCCAGCCTACAGTTCACTGATTATTTCTAGAACGTATAGATAAGGCTGGAGATGGACTGATTATCTATATCCAATATGGAGTTAGCCCAAGAGGTATTGTACTTTATTTTACAAGCATTTGGTTCAGGAAATAAAGAATTGTAGAGAACTAAAATAGATCTCATTAAATTTTCAGCGGACAATAGACATATATTACTCTTTAATAAAAGCTATCATGTCTGAGGCAAAAAAAAACCCACCTATACTGAAAATTAAAGTTAGAACTGTAATGAGCTGCGACAATAAGGTACAGAGTATTCTGCCTAGTGAAGGTGATAATTAGCCCTGGTCTACATTCTCTTCTGGTACATCCAAACAAACCTTGCATTCAACTCATAAGGGTTTTTATTTTTTTTTCACAGACATCTTTCCTATGTTGCACAATAAAGTTCTCTATTGCATTTAAAGGAAAGCAAAAACATCTACCACCTTACTAAGTACGGTGCAAAGTGCAAGAACTTGGGTGAGGCATTATGGGACAGGTCGGAGACAAGTGCAACACTAACATAGGACAATGGATTTCTGATAAGAAAATCACTCTCATAAAGGGCAAGGTACACACATTTGCTTCTATAAATTCTATTCTTTTCTCCAAGACAGTAGTAGATGGTTTGATGGTTAACTGTTCCAGCTCTAAGATGCCCTGAGTGGATCAAGAGGCATTCAGATTCTCTTCACATACATGTGACTCACAATCTATGCTGATCTGATTTTTTTAAGCTGTTCCTTTCAATCCTCCATTAGTGTTAGAGCCAATGAAGTCTTGATATTTCAGGCTTTTTTTCATGCAAACTGCAGTGAAATGTAAAGGTCATTAGATAGCCATTTTAATTTCTGGATTTATCCTTTTCTAGTTATTTTTGAATACACAGCATATCTGAAACTCTCCAGATTATTGTCTTTTATAAGGTCCAATTGAAATTTCACTTTTTATATCTATGGAAATAATATATTTGAACATGTAATAAAATGAAACCTAGGTGAAAATATAATAAAATTTTATTTTAATTCTTTCCAATAAATTGTGTGTGTAAGAGAGAGAACAAAGGAGAGAGAGAAAAAAATTATTTTCTCAATATCAGTATCTTATAACATCTTAAATTTTCCCAACTACCTTTTGACTCTGGGATATTACTTTTCTCTTTCCCATGTGCCTCTATTTTCTTTTCTAGACCATGACTGAGGGGATAGCTGGGTGGTTGACCCCTGGCATCCTCCTCCCCTTTTTGCACTCTCCCCTCTTCGTTTCTCTTCCATTTTTATTCTCTGTGTACGCCAGTCCCGCCTCTTCTTTCTCCTGTATGGTGCTGACAATTAGCTCTCTATTAAAACAATCCTGTGTTTTAGGCAGACAAGGTAATACAGCTTCACAAAACCAAGTAAATGCAAAATAGAAAAATGCAAAACATCTTTGAATCACTAAGCAATTATTTCACAGCATGAACAAATGTAACATATCTTAAACTAATATTCCACAACACTTATTTCTGTACTACAAGCCACAAGCTCTTAGAGTCTGTACACTCACATTTCATTATGTTTCCAGGGTAATTGGGAGAGTATATGTGATATACATGTTCCAGTTATGATTGAATACTCAATATCTACTTATTTCATGAACTTTGACCAGCTGAGCTTCTTTAGTACCCACAATCCACTGCACAGAGAAGTTCAATTCTGGAAATATGAGAACTTTACAACAGTATGGGTAAGGACATATATCATCAAATAACAGTTTCATACTGTGTTCAATTAGCAAAATAATAGCAGTAAGCTCATTTCAGGAATCTATTAACAACCCAGCCATGGATTCTCTGTCAGGTTTACATACCCAGACCTATATATCGAACCTCAAATCCATTTATGAATTGGTTGCTTACCCCCACATAAAATCTAACCCTGCTGTACCTATCACCATAGCTTGTCAAGCTGATCATTATTGTACTTAGTAAGATGCACAACCAGGTAATAATGTTGGTGCCTTTTCTTCCCCAGCATATAACACTGATACCTTATAAGCTTGCTAGCAGGGAGAATCTCTGGTCATTATCAGCATAATTTCTCCATGTCTTATGACCAAATTGCAAAATTGCATGCTATCAAGAATGAGGTTATTTTCATGAATTTATCATGGGCAACCAAGAACTATAACAATAAACTTTATTGTTTGGGGAACCTGCTAGACACCAATGATCAACAACTAGAAATAAAATATCCCAAATTCAGCAAATGGACTTTTTATTTCCTAATGGATGGCTTTTGGCAAGTTTATTATTCTCTGAATAGGTTAATTCACTTTACAGAATATATATATTTATGCGCATGTATATATGTTACTGTGAAGCTTGTAGAATAGTAGGTTATTCTTCTACCCAACTTCAGATAGCGTGAGCTCCAATATTCCCTTTCCTTAGGGTCTTTCTTCACCTCTCTGTCCATTAACCATTTCCTAGCTTCTACAGACTTCCCATGTGAAAACACTGTTGTAAAATTCAACACTAGGAGTCACATATGAGTACAAGGGGACATGTGAGGTTTGTGATAGAAGAGGAAAGGTCTGGGTCATCTTAAAATTTCCTAGATGTGAATCAACTGAGTAATAATAAGAAAACTATATAGTACCTATATACAGTGAAGTTCATACAACTGCAACCTTATTGAATATTTTTAAATTCTTTGAAAATTATAATGTAGTTTAGGAAACATTATCAAAATGGTTTATTAGGACAAGCTAATATATTGTTTCAGAAATTAGGATGTCTTTACAGTGTTTTAAATAACATCCATGTAAAATATAATTTAGGTATATAAATACATAACTACCAACCATAAACATTTCCTCATATATAATATGTATGTTCATAACAGCACAAAATTATACAATATTTTATAGCTTTTGAGGTTCTTTATATCACTCATATAGTTTTTATTTTGCTATTTTTAATAAATTTAAACTTATTTTGTGTATTTGGATGTGTGAATGTTAGTGCCTGACAAATCCAGAAAAGGCAGTGAAATTCTTGGAGCTGCATCACAAGTATTTGCATGTTGTCTAATGTGGGTGATAAAAAACTGAATTCAGGTCACCTGAGGAACAGTCCACATGCTTAACAATGAGCTTTGTCTTCTGGTCGCCATTATGCCATCTTTTTATCATGTTTCATATATAAAAATATTCTTGACTTAAGTTAGCTTTTAATTTTCTGTTAGAGTATCACTCAGATGTGTTCTACTGTCTTCTTTAAAATGGATAGCTGACTCTAGGTTTCATACTTGAAACAATACATATTTCAACAGAACATTATTTCTTTAACTCTGTTTTTTTTATTATATCTTTCCTTGTTTTCTAGAGCCTCCTTGCTCTGTGAATATGCAGATGATATACTCTTATTTTCCCTTCCTATCATAATTTCTTTTCCCCCAATAAGCCAAAATACTAACAAACAGAAAGCAAATCATTTATAATTAATCACTAATTTGCCACTGAAAGGGATGCATGTGAGCATGTCTATATACATGTGTATTTATCTGTTTTTTTTTATTTGTGCTCTAACACAGTTTGTAGTTGATGAAATATTTTTGTCTTAAAAGTCAACATCTTGAAGCTATTAATGAAATATGATAATTGTATCAGCTAACTACTATACAACTGGCAATCAATATAGCCAACATATCATAATACCTCTGTTCCTTAATTAAAACAGTGCATTCTAATTTGAAATTATATTTATAGTTACAAAATACAAAACATTAATGCTCTTGCAGGATTACTAATTATTTTTACCATTTTGAAAGTGATATTATGTTTTGTTTTAGTTCTTGCATTAATTCATTAGAGTAATGATTTTAATTCCCAGGGCTATGTTTTAAACATTTCTCTACATCTGGTTATACTCAAAGCAAATTCGCATATATTGAGACTTCCCCCCAGAGCCTGAACAAAAGCCATTTTTATTTTTTGTGGTAAATACTTATGATAACATGCGTAACCACCAAGTTAACAAGATTAATGTTGTCTGTTAAAAGAAAATTAAAACATTATTTTTCATCTAATACAGGAAAAGTAAATTGCTATAAGAAATCTATTAATAAAGTTAACCCATTACATTTACAGATTCCATTATATAAACTCATAGATTTTTATCCACCATAATTTGTCCAAATAATGGAATATTAAAAGTTATGTATTCAAGTTTAATAATGGAATAATATACAATCATATTTCTTAACCACAAAAGAACAGAAATGCAAGTATAATCAGGCCACACATTACTCAGGTCATGATCCATGAAAAAAGACAAAAAGAACCCATCAGCATAATACAATTCTTATTGGCAATGAAAAAGAGTATGTTATTGTAGAAGCATTAGCATCTGTTACAATCTGCTTTAATATCTTTAATGATAAGATTCTCAGTAAGAGTTTACTGAGAGAAAGTCTTTCAGTCAAAATACCTTAGATTGATTGGAATAGCTTATGTTTCTCCTTATATATTTTGCATTTTAGTGGGGTGAGCTTGTAACTTAAAATATGGATTATATGTATGTATAGATCAATGGTTGTAGGGCTAAAGATTGTGAGACATACAAGTAATACCAACTATATAGAATGAATGCTGAGGAAGAAGCTTATTGAGATGCCTATGGTTTGAGAACCTCCTGAGACACAAAACAGTAGCAAATATATTAAATTCAAATATTAATAATGATTTGTTCTCTTTTATTCTTTGTAAAACTATTCTTTTTACAACCTTGTCAGTTCAAGAGCAAATAGCTCTTAATCTTAGCTACACTCTTAGCATCTCTAACACTTAGCATACATAGTAGATTCTGAAACCCTTTGTCAAAAACTATTTTACTTATATCAGGTAAAATAATAATGATTTAATAATTTAACACAATTGCATAATGCTCTGAAAAAATGAAGTTGTCATAAATAAATGTTTTTTATTTTCATTGAATATGTTTCCTAGTTTGGAATTTGCATAGTACTCTCTCATTATTTTATGTAAGTAATTATGAGATTACTACTCAATATACATAATTTATAACAAATTCTATACATATATTGTATAAAATTGTATTATTTATTACAAATGTATGTATATTGTAAATTTCTTATAAATAACATGGTGGCATATCTTTATGTTTAAAAGAATAATGCACTAAAGGAACATGCATTACATAATCTGTGCTTCCCTTTGAATAAATAACATTATTCTTGTGTTTTTACATGGTATATTAATTTGTCCTTACAAGCACAAAGTGACATGCAGCCCATTGTTTTGAAGCTGGGTACCATGAATTAGAAAATAATTGTGCACTGTATTCAGTACAACAAAATTTTTAGCTTGCACTATGTTTAGAAGTGTCATGTTTCCATGGATACCTGTGATAATATCTTATTGAAGAAATTAAAAATATTTCATTGAAGATAGTCAGAGATATGGCTCATGGGTAATATCTTTAAAAGTAACTGTTATAATGAAGAAACTGACAAAAGATTGTTCATTTAAAGGCACTTACTATAGTCCCACATGTAAAGTTTCTTAAATAAATAATCTTGCATAAATTTTCTTACTTTCCATCAAGGGATAATAACTGAGGGAGTTTTAAACACCTATCTTGTTAAAATCATCCAAGAACCAAATATCAATAGAATATAAATATTTGTGATATTAGGAAATAATTATAAACACTTTTATACAGCAAGGGAGAGTATTTGAACATACAAAATCTTAGTCATATATCAATTTGTACAACAGAAAGGCTAGAGTGAAATTTATGAACTACTGAGGAATAAATGCAATGCAAAAACAGAGACAGGTGAGGTTGAGTCAAAAAATTGTCAAAAGTTTTATGTTTAGACCTCAAGGAGGTGATCATTGAGAATATACATGAAGAACTCTGATCTGTGAGCCAAACGACAGAATTTGAGATTAATTAAGAGGATTTCAAAAGAATGATTCTGTGTTAATTCTGATCACTGTAATTGGTTGTCTATGATGTCCTTTGGCAGGCATCATTCTACCTCATAAACATACAGGAACAATGTACCTCATGTATCTTTTTATATATTGTTCTTGTTTGTTTAGTTTCAGATTCCTTCAATTTGAAATGTCGCATCCTGAAAGTACAGACTCATAAAACTTAGAAAGTAAGCAAAACACAAGCTACTGAATGGTAAAAGATACTAAGTTTTCATTACAAGTTTTCATAACCAGAATCAGTTTATGGGAAGACAGGCTCCTTCCTAACAAATTGCTTTTAAGTGGTACTGGAGTATCCAAGGATGAAACACTGTTAGTTACTTACCATAGTGAGGAGGTAACTTTTGTGTATTATTGTCATTATAACAATTCTTCTTCTTCTTCTTCTTCTTCTTCTTCTTCTTCTTCTTCTTCTTCTTGTTATTATTATTATTTCACAACACATCTTGAATTCATTTTCCCCTCCCACCACTACTCACATTCTCCCCCCACCTCCCTTCTTCCTCAGATTCACTCTTACTGTTTCCCTTTTAAAAAAGAGCAGGCCTCCCAGGGATGTCAAATAGATATGTCACAGACCTTAATGTCACAGTTGTGTGAGGTACCCAGTAGGAAAAAGAAAAGGGTCCCAAGAGGAAGCAAAAGAATCAGAGACAGCCTCACTCACACTGTTAAGAGTTCTACAGAAACAATTTCTCTATACCTTACAGTTATTTACTTTTCAATAATTTAATGTGGCCAACTTTAAAATGTCCATGCTCAGATAGGAAATTCCAATAAACTAACGAGGATTAGGTGGAATCATTTCTTTGATTTGACATTGTTGCCAGATATGGGAAGAATATAAGTTTATTATTGACTCCTCAGGAAAAGTCTCAGAAATACTTAAAAATAATACTCTGTATTTTTAGGAATTAACTATCTTACATTGAACTTGCTTATGTTTTAGTGTAAAGAATTATATTTTTCAGAATTGCTAAACCACATTCTCCAACAATAATCCAAGGGACAAAAGGATCCATAGGTTGTGGAAATGACTCTAATTTGAATGACCGCACAGGCTTTCTTCATAACCCAGCTCTAGTATCAGCAGAAACATCCACTTTTTGAGAGAGAAAAAAAAAACATTGGATATTTCAGCTGCATTCTAACACATACATCAATTATAGAGAATTTATTACACTGAAACCTTTCAGATAGGACTGCAAAGTGGTCTTTTATACTCAGTTTACTACAACTTCCTCAACTGAATGCAATTGGCAATAGGCAACCCTGGAGTATAACTAGAAAAAACTTGGTGAATAAATGGTACACGGTATTCAAATTTTTACTTTAATTGTAAATTATCTTAGTAAAAGTATTGCATAATTATTACACAATTTACTACAAACAATGTTTTAACAGAGAATGATTCAGGTACACACTCTTTCTGTGTTTATATTTTTCCTATGTTCATATTTTCAATATTTGGCTATTAGATAGTAGTGGAATTTGATTTTATCAGTATGTATTTATATTAAAAGCTAATTTGGATTTATCTGTAAAATGATATTTCATTTAATACAAATACATTATTTTCAATTTCAACATAAACTGAGAAAAGTACACTAAGAACTTTACCAATGTCATGGTGACAAGGATATACCTTCCTCATTATTTTGAAGTGTAGACTGGAGATTGTGAGTTTCTGAGTGAGTCTCTCAAAAAAATAAAGAAAAAATAAAAGACAAAGAAAAGGATCAAAAAAAGAAAAGAAAAGAAATAAGGAGTTGAATATGTGGCTCAGAAGTCAAGCACATATAAGAATTATTTAGAAGACCCAAGTTTAGTCTATAATGCTGATGACATCATGTGGCTCACAGACATCTGTAACTCTAGCCTAAGGGAAATCCAGTGGTGTACTATGACCTTCATGGACACCTTTACATAATGTATGTACTATTACATGGGCACACATGCGTGCACCTAATTAAAAATAAAAAGAATCTTAGTAAAAAAGACAAGATCTCCTGAGTTAATTGGGATCATGAGAACCTTGAGAGAGGGTTGAAGGGGAGGGGAGAGGTATGCAGGGGAGAAGAGAAAAATGTAAAGCTCAATAAAAATTTATAAAAAAGAAACGAAAAAATAAAAAGAAAAAGATTCTTTATAAAAGAAAATGAATAAAATCATAATTCAAACTAAAGTATGAACAAGATTGCTTGAGAAAGGAGAGAGAGCACTTTGAAAGAGGAACAATGTGAGAATTTAAAGTGTTATGGTTTCTTTGCATCAATTCAGATTGTTTTAATCATATTATAGAAGGTAGAGAGCTAGACATTTCCTTTAAAATGTAAAGGATATTGTCTGAGTAACTTTGGAGGGCTTTTTGTTGTCGTTGCTGCTGTATTTGTAGGCTATTAGTAATAAAATATAAGGCCTCTGGCTCTTTAGAAAAAGGCTCTATCACTGCACTGAGATATTTCTCCAGGTAATGTTTATTTGCTTTTGAATATTTTTTACATAATAGAAAACTCCAGAAGCTATCTTTAAAAAACATTGCTATTGTCAAATATGCACATTTCTGAAGCACTCAATCACCAAATATTGTGGTTCTTAATTTTCATATGCATAAAGAAAGGTATAAGTACATATCTCTTAATATACAATCATGAAATTTTGAAAATACTTAAGCAATTATACATATAGTTAGAGAACAAATTATAAGCAACATCTCAGGCTAATGAAACAAACTTATCACTAAAGGAAATGTTTGTTTGAAACACAGTAAGCCAAGTTGAATTGTTTCTTTTATTGGAATCTACATTATTGGGAATTGTTAAAATCTATTCTTTATTCAAACTACCTGTCCCTCACTGGCTGAATGAACAATAAAAATGTGTTAGACATACACAATGAAATTGTGTTCAGCTGCAATGAAAACCTGAAGTTATGAAAACTGCAGGTAAATGGATGGAACCAGAAAATAGAACACTACAGTAGTTAGCTTGTGAACACAGAAGGGGAAAACTTCACCCTACCCCACCTATTTGAAAAGTTTCATGCAGTCAATGTTTGTTGGGATGGAAGAATCAGTGATTCTTAGATAGAAAGCTTTTGTAGATTGTTGGATTGTTCCCGGCTGCTCTCCCAAGTATAACCACACAGAAGCAGTATTATTTAAATCACTGCTTGGCTTATTAGCTCTAGTTTCTTATTTGCTGGCTTTTACATCTTAATTTAACTCATCTCTATTATTATATATTTTACTATGAGCTTCGTGGCCTACTGGAAAAGTTCTGGAATGTCTATCCCCAACAGCAGCTACAAGGCATCTCTATGACTATTCTTTCTTTCTTGCAGCATTGAGTTAGTTTTCCCCTACCTAGCTCTGTTCAGCTATTGGGCTAAAGTTTACAGACCCCAAGCCTTCCCAGTCAATGTTGCCCCTGACCCTAATCACCCCCTAGCCTGGTATCCTTGGGAATCTAAGGACCTAAAAGAATTGAGAAAGGCAGTGGCCTAGGATCACTCCAACTCCCCTTGGGCCATGACCCTCCTTCAGGAGGTAAACTACTATCCTTGTGTCACAAGAGACTGCTGTGATCTGGGTAAGGTTAACCTGGGGAGACCCCAATATATTAAAAGGATGTCCTTCTTTAAGGAGGCCTATTGCACTAGAGCACAGTTCAATAGATTAGAAGATCCCCCAATTCCCATCACTTATCCGGTGCTAATTGGTATGGGGGAAGGCTTTTTCACTGGTGTCCAACAAACCAGGATTGCAGCTTCATATTGGGATCAAGTTAGACAAGCTGGCCTGAAGGCCTGGGCCAAGCTAGAGGAGGGTCCCACTGAATCACCTACAGCTGGCACGATGTAAAAACAGGGTGAGCTGCTTCTTTATTGTCCGTGTGTAGACGAGAAGAGTCAACCAATGCCAAAAGCCACTTCTTACAATAATTTTCTAAGTTGGGACTACCACTACAGGTCTAGATGACAACGGCCCCTGTTTTATAAGTAAAATATTTAAAGAATTCTTCAAGAGATGGAATATATCCCATACCACCAGGATCCCCCKAAAAAAACCCACTGGATCAAATTGTTGTCAAGAGACTTCACCCATTGGTGTGGGAGGTTCTTATGTGCCGCCCCCATTGGGTGGGGAAGCCACATGATTTTGAAGTGCAGCTTCCTGGGCCATACTGCCAGCACAAATTCCAGCTATAGAGCATTTGAATGACTTTTATGGGCCTGGGCATTTTTGTGCCCACTTAGAGTCAGGAAGAAATTAGCTGAGACCACGCCTATGGCTCAGTACTCCCTGCCTGGGCAGGTGGCAAGATCAGGTCTACTAGGCATGCACAAGAAAGAGAGCATGGTGGATTCCTCCCACCATACACAGAGATATTTGCAGGCCATGCAGTACGCTGCATGGCAGATTTAATTATAACACAGATAAAAAGGGTTTATGTGCTGCACACTCATTCTCAGAGTTAAAGTGCTGAGCAAAGCTCCTATCAGACCTGGCAGTAATGGTACATCCACTGTTTTGAAAGTGGAGAGAGGTGGAGTCAACAACCAGAACAGCTGTAACCAAGCTACTTACCATTTTAAAAGTTCTTCAAGACAGTAAAGAATTACAGATACCACAATAAGGAAAGATTCTGACATAAAAGAAGACTAAATGGGTCATAGTGTTGGATAAATGCACATAAGCATGGGAGAGAGAAGAAAAAGAGTATAGAGAGTTGGAAAATAAGTAAATCATTAAAAAAGTCTTTAAAAAATAAACAAGAGACATTCATAGATTAAAAGGAGTAAAAATAATAAGTCATGTAAAGATTGACTATATACAAAATGTCTGGATTATGTATATTATTGTGTTTTCTTTGAACATTTTGACTGTGAAGGAGCTACGAACAGAAAGACATTTCATTGCATGGGCTTCTCAACTAAACCAGCATGTATATTATAGAGGCATCTTGACTTCAAAATTTCAGTCTAAGGATATGTTACTTTGGAAAAGAAGTTCTTCTTTTGTTTATAGAGAATATGAGAACCTATGGATTGCTTCCAGACCAATATGGTTTGATTGACTAAGATCTCCTGAAAATTTGCCTTGAACACTCCTCAAAAATACACACTTCAAAAAATTACTTCACCCAATAAACAGCAGGAAGTGGTTTGGAGAAATTATGCGCTTTTTCCCAAACATTATCTATAAATGTTTGTTTACATTTAAAGGGGAATATGATATAGATGTGAATAATTTTCATTGGTATGGATCTGAGTTTATTGATACAAATTTAGGGTCAATTTTCTTATATGTATATGTAAATTTCTGCTTTAATTAAGGTGTTGTGATTATGTAGTTCATTTAAGAAATAAAGGTTAATAGATAATCATCTAAAATAGTCAAGATTGCAGTCATGTAGTTAAGTTTTCTAGATAGAATAGAGATGTATTTGAGTTAGATAGGTATTCTTCAAATTTTTCAGAGTCCTTCAGAATATGGCATTAAAATCTTTCAATAACTTAGGACTTTTCATGACAATGTGACACATCTGCTCATGGTAGCATCAATTTAGCTCAAGGGGAAGATGAGCATCAAAGAGGCTCTTTATGGAGTTTGTTAGATGAACTGGACACAGAGTCATGACTGCTGAACTTACCTAAAGGTGAGATGGTCCTTTGGGGTTCCTGCTACGTGAGTCTGCCAGACATTCTGCACGACACAGAAGAAAGTGACTGGCAAACTGTCAATAAAGGTGGAACAGCCTTTGAAATTTCCTGCTTCATGGAAAAGTCTGCTGGGTACTATGGACCAGTAGGCTGAAAATGGATGCTTCAATGTTACAGAAAATCTTTGGGTGACTGTCCAGGCAGTGAGATGTCTCTGTCAATTCTCGAGATTTGGAAGTTGCTTACAAGGCACTTCCTGTTTACTTCCATAATATTGTATCTTTCTGAAGTCTTTGATGAAGTTGAAGAATTTATAGTTTTAGTTATGGTTTTCCTTAGTTATGATAAAAGATAAAGTAGATATAAATATTGTAACTGTAATTTTTGCTTGGTAACTGTTTTGTTAAATGTAATTTTACTATATTAAATTTTACTATGTTAAAGCCTTGCTTTTTGTTTAAACAGAAAAGGGGAAATATTGTGGGAGGTGCTTTTCTGTTTTGCTTTCATTGGTTAATGAATAAAGGAACTGCTTTGGGCCTAGAGAAGAGCTACAAGAGAACAGAGCTACGTGGGGAAAACTAAAGCAGAATGCTGGGAGAACAAGGGCAGAATCAGAGAGAAACCATGGACCTGTCACCAAAGATAGATGTACTGAAACTTTGCTTGTAGGGAATGACCTCATGTTGATACACAGATTAATGGACATCCATTAAATTAATATGTAAGAGTTAGCCAATAAGAAGCTGGAGCTAATGTGCCCAGCAGTGATTTAATTAATACAGTTTCTGTGTAGTTATTTTGATTCTAACCTAGCCAGGTGGCTGGGACAAACAAGCTAGCCCCTTCCCCAACAGCCAATATCTGAAACAGGTCCTTATAAGACAAAAAGAAGGAGAAGTCTCCTCCCATCTACAACTGCAAAATGTTTTTATAAATCAATATTTTAAATTTTCAAAAAAAAAATCCCACCCACTGAGATGATGGCGCTGATCTAATGGGAGCTCACCAAGGCCAGCTG
>LOEQ01001068.1:162907-177626 GCA_001685075.1 Bramus lutescens
GGAGCATATGATCAAACCGGACTCTCTGAACGTGGCTAACAAGGAGAGCTGACTAAGAATCTAAGTACAATGACACTGGGTTTTGATTCTGGTGCATGGATGGTCTTTGTGGGAGCCTAGTATGTTTGGATGCTCACTGTCCTAGACCTTGATGGAGTGGGGGAGGACTTTGAACTTCCCACAGGGCAGGGAACCCTGACTGATCTTTGGACTGGAGAAGGAGGGGTATGGGGGAGGGGGAGGGAATGATATGAGGGAAGGAGGTTGAAAATTTTAATAATAATAATAACAAATAAATAAAATAAAATAAATATACAGCGTTTCATTTTGATCAGAGAAAAATGAATTTCCATAGACGAGGTCCAATGGATTGAAAACGTTTGTCATCACCAAGATTCACTTTACTATTTTAATAGTGCATGTTACAGGGGAGGAGTGATGGAACATTATAAGTACTTCTGTGAGGGGACTATGTTTGGGAAGCTTATGAAATTAATTTAAGGAGTTGTATAGAAATAATATTGAGTTTTAAAAGAAAAAAACATTCTTCTAAATTAGAAGAGCATGAATAAACACACTGTGAGGTATATTAAGTGAATTAAAATACTTAGAGAAAAATAAATTATAAAAGAACTCAC
The DNA here is from genome assembly GCA_001685075.1 of Bramus lutescens. NCBI lineage: Eukaryota > Metazoa > Chordata > Mammalia > Rodentia > Cricetidae > Bramus > Bramus lutescens. The sequence continues at coordinate 163,546 of LOEQ01001068.1, forward strand.
TATAGTGTGATAGTTCTAATTTTGAACTCATAGAAGCTGAGAGTTCTATGAGACTTTTCAGAACTGGTCAGAATGAAATGGTATGAAGAGATGTTGGATTAAGTCTATGGAGTTTCAGATTTGAGGGAGGAATGAATTGTTGGAAATAAATAATAGTCAAACTATGATAAATAATACCGGATTTATTTTGTATATATTAAAAATTATTTGATCACAAAATACACTAACATTTGGGATAATACATTATATATGTTAAAAAGATTGATTTTTTTACACTTTATGAACAAGTGCCACATGCATTTTGTAAAGCATAAAATTAAACACACAAACACACATATGCATATATATTCCTTTTATCAATTAAAACAAATGAATAAAGATTAGAGTGAATCTACTGAATGGATTTAGTTCAAGCAACAAATTAAATATGAGTAAATAAAATTGCACTCTGATAAAAGACATTGACAAATTGTTGTCCTTGTTGCTGTGTGTTTGCTTAGAAAGTGAAATGTCATTAGATCCTAAGGGAGAACTGCAAAAAATAAAGAGGAGCATTAGGATATTCTAGACAAATTGCTTTGAAACTGGAAATAGAGAATTGGCAAAAGAGCACTGCAAAAGAATAATTTACCATATTTTAGAATTGTCTTTATAGCTCCATAGAGTGGTACAAAAGCAAACATTGTATTCCTTCTTGAAATGTGAAAAATGGGCTTGAAATATTTTCATATATGTTTTATTTACAGAAGGTTAAGGGCAGTATGTTCTTCACAAGTTGTTCACTGTTTTCAGAAGATAAAATAAAATATTGTTTGGTATCAGAGACGGGAGAACAAAGTTTACTCTGTACCATTTGCTTTTCCATAGCTTGTACTTAGTGTTTCTTAATGAACATGTCTAATATAAAGATATCACACAACCAGGCTTTAACAAAACTGCAAAATTAAAACACAGTGTACCTGCATTTATTCAGTAGAAATTTTCATTTGAGAATATGGTCATTTAAAATAAAGCAGGATGCATTAAAATGAATTTTTAAAATTAATACTGAATTTTGCATTTTACCTTCGCAGAATTGAAACACTGTTGTGCCACAAGGTAGAAATAAGATTAGAGAATACATTTTTAAGCATATATTGATTGAGGGCTACATATTTATTTTGTAATACTAGACATCATTAATAACAGGGTATTGGCACATATAAAAATCTTTTTAGACTCAAAAACTACATGGAGCAATAATGGAAATATGCTATATCACTGACACTCATGTGTTTTTTCTGCTGTACACATGGCACATAATGAGCCATGTCTACATACATCCCTGCAGATTCTTTTTATGAAAAAGAAATTTGATTATAAATTGATAGATTTTTTCAAAATATTTCTTCTTTTACATAATTTGATGCTTGAAACAGCATTGCATATACATTGCATTTCCTGACCTCAGAGATTCCTTTTTTAAAATTTCTTTTCTTTTTTTTAAAGAAAAAATATTGCATAGATGTCTGTTAAGTCTATTTGAGTCTAACATCTGTTAGTTCTCTTATTTCTCTGTTCAGTTTTTGTCTGACTGACTTGTCCAGTGGTGAGAGTGAAATGTTAAAGTCTCCCAGTATTGGTGTGTGTGGTTTAAAATATGATTTAAGCTTTAGAAGTATTTCTTTTACACATGAAGATGTCCTAGTAGTTGGGGCATAGATTTCAATGCTGAGATTTCCTCTTGATGGATTTTCCTGTGACTAATATGAAATGACCTTCTTTGTCTCTTTTGACTGATTTTAGCTTGAAGCCTATTTTGTTAGATATTAGGATAGCTACACACGCTTGTTTCTTAGGTTCATTTGATTGGTATATTCTTTCCCAACCCTTTACTTTGAGATGATGTCTGTCTTTGGGGTTGAAATGTGTTTCTTGTATGCAGAAGAATCTGTTTTCATATCCAGTCTGTTATATTGTGCCTTTTTACAGGTGAGTTGAGTCCATTTACAATAAGGGATATTAACGACCAGTGATTGCAATCTCCGGTTAATTTAGTTTTCATTGCTGGTGATGTTAATTTGTGTGTTTTTCCCTTCTTTGAGAGTTGCTGCTATGAGAACATCAATTGTCTGTGTTTCTGTTGGTGTGGCCAACTTCCTTGGGTTGGAGTTTTCCTTCTAATATTTTGTGTAGGACTGGGTTTGTGGCTAGGTATTGGTAAAATCTAGTTTTGTCATATAATATCTTGTTTTGTCCTTCTATGGTGATTGAATGTTTTGCTGGGCATACCAGTCTGGGCTGGCAACAACCTCTCTTTTTTCATTTTACATACCAATTTCTGTTCTCTCTCCCCCTTCCTTTCATTTCCTCCACCTACCCCATACCTCACCCCCCATCCACTCCTCAGAGAGGGTAAGGCACATGGCATTGGGGGAATGCCCAAGGCCCTCCATATTACATCTGGGCTGAGCATGGTGTCCAACAAAAGAGAATAGGTTTCCAAAAGCTAATATAAGCAGTAGGGATAAATTCTGGTGACACTGCCAGTGGCCCTGCCATACAACAGCCGCCCACATTCAGAAGTACTAGTTCGGACCTATGCTGGTTCCTTTCCTGTCTGAATGGAGTTAGTGAGCTCCCATTAGCTCAGGTAGACTGTTTCTGTGTACCCATCATGGTCTTGACCTCTTTGCTCACATTCACGCCTCCCACTCTTCAACTGAACTTTGGGAGCTCAGCCCAGTGCTCTGCTGCTGGTCTATGCCTCTGTTGCCATCAGTTACTGGATGAAAGTTCTATAGTCATACTTAAGATATTGATCAATCTGACTACAGGGCAAGGCCAATTTAGGCACCCTCTCCTCTATTGTTAACGGTCTTACCTGGAGTCATCTGACTCTTGGGCTTTTACCCAAAAGATGCTCAAGCATACAACGATAATTGTTCAACTATGTGATAGCAGCATTATTTGTAACACCCAGAACCTGGAATCAACCTAGATGTCCCTCATCCAAAGAATGGAAAAAGAAAATGTAGCATATTTGCACATTAGAGTACTACTCAGTGGTTTAAAAAAATGACATCTTGAAATTTTCATGCAAATGGATGAAATTAGAAAAATAAAAAAAAAACATTTTGAGTGAGGTAACCTAGACCCAGAAAGACGAAAATGGTATGTACTCATGCAGAAGTGGATACTAGCTGTAAAGCAAAGGATATTGAACCTATAATTTTTGATCCTAGAGAAGCCAAGTAACAAGATGAACCCCACCCAAAATAGATTCACCTGGAAAAGAGAAATAGACAAGATCACCTGACAAAATTGGGAGCATGTGGGTGTCGTGAGAAAGGAGGGCAGAAGGCGAAAGGGAGAGAAAAAGGGGCTGGAGGAGAACTTGAGGGAACAAGATAGTCAAGATGGAGGAAGGACAGAGATGAGAGAAAGGAAAGAGATATTTTGATTGACAGAGCCATTATGTGGCTATCAAGAAACCTGGCACTACAGAAATTCCCAGGAATCAACAGGGATTCCTATGAGAAGCAAATGTGAGGGTGTAGCACATAATTTCCAAATTTTCTGTAATTATAACAAACTTTGCTTGTTGAATTATGATGGCATGTCATGATTTGGTGTTAAGTATCATACTGTCTTAATCAGGTGCTCTAGTTACTTCCCACATCCCCTGATTGATTCAGTGATTAATGCTAACAACATAGAGGACATGCAATTCTTTGAGAATTAATGATGTTGTTTAAGAATAAAATTGTGAAAGGATGGTATGCTTCATCTGAAGTTGTTTAAAAATGTGTTACCATCATATCTCCAACTTCAGGAAAACTATGTTGGGCATCTTGGTAACTTCTCAAGGAACTGAGTATGAAGTTTATATTATTTCTTACTGATTATCAAAGTCTTGAAGAGAAAAATAAATACAGTAGACATAGTCATTACTTAAATTATAAATTCTCACAGAGGCCAGATAACAGTAATCATTTGAAGTATGGATTTCATGTGATACTTCCTAAGGAATAATTTTTAAGGAATTTGTTCACGTAATCTTTCAGTTTTATTCTCAGTGAAAAAGTGGGTTCAAATATTTCAGAAACTACATCACAGACGATTACCAATTAGTCCCTTATAAGTCTTATATGGCCTTATATTTATGATGTGCTAAAGAAAACACTCTTTAAAATCTTTTTAATAATAAATTTTACTTATTATTTTGTTTGTGAATTCATGAATAGTATATGTATATTTATAGAACTGTAATGCTCTTTAATGTGTTTTCTACAATGATTCCTGTATGGCAGTTCAGATTTGCTGACTCATATACACTATGGAATTATTTTATCAAATTAACTCCACAAAATATGATGAATTTTTCATTATTTAGGTGTAACAAAGGAATGACTGGTATATTTCTATGCACTATTTTATTACTTAGAGTCTCAGAATTCACCTTTTTAAAGTATCCTTCCTACTCATTAATTCTAAGCCTTTGTTGCTGTTTTTCTGGCATCATATCAGATATTTACTGATTAATTCAAATGTCTGTATTTTCAGAGACCAGAGCACAGCTATCTTTCATCTTAAGCAAACTCTTTACAGTCTGCTATAAAATAAATTAACATGAACCAATTATATATAGACTATAAATATATTATAATTTCTAAGACATTCACAAATTTGATTAATAATGATACTGTGTTTCTATTTGTTATGCTTATATCAAGTGTTATATTATGTTTTTCTACAACCAAGAGTACTTGAATTATTTTTATTCATTACTATGAAATAAGTGTTAATAAATAGAAACTCACTAATTTTGTATTTTAAAATTATAATATATTTCATTCACCTGTATTTTGTTTTTTTTTGTGTAAACTGTAAACACTAGTTATTATTTTAACAATCACCTAGTTTTAGGTAGCACTGACAACATTCTTTCTCCTTCTCTTCATTATCCAAATTAAAATCTTTTATATCACTTAAGCTTGGAAAATTTTTAATAAAAGCATTTCTTGAAATATATTCTTTATATTTATTACCTGATTATAAAATTTATTTGTAACAGAAGGCATACTAGTCTAAATATCTATAAATTGCATATACATATCTTATTATTTAAATAGGAAAAATGCTAATTCATAAACTTTCAGCATTTGTTATTTCTTTCCAATTAAAACATTTAAAAGCCTATTTTTCAGCCATTTGGAAAGACATTATTGTTAACTACAAACCCCCACTGTGCAACAAAATACCAAAAACTTGTTCCTGGTTACCTGCAGTGTCATTTTTTACCCTTCTTAAAACCAATTTTAAGATTAGAGAAACCTAAGTGAAGAATTATAATCTTCCAGCTTTTTAAACTTGTTATTCTTTTCATGATTGCTTTAGAAAAACCCCTGTCAATCATGTTGGCTTATACCTGCAGTTAATCTTCCATTTTTACTAATTTAGTACATTAATTTTCAGTGTTTTTGCTGCATTTAGTTATAATTTTCCTGTCAAATATTTTATTTATTTATTTTGTACTTATATACTTGTCCTTATGTTTCCATGTACTTTGTCTAGACTCTTACAATATTCATTTCTCTTTATAATTTTTTTTAAATTTGTACTTCTTATTACTTAACATTGTTTTAATTTCATGTGCATTTGTTCAGAACGAGATCTTAAACTGTTGTCTTCAAAGTCTATATCTGATTTATAATTTTGCTAGACTCATTTCAACCATCTGTTTTCTGATAATAAAGCTGTGACCTACTATGTTTGGGTTGATGTTCCATCTTAAATGAATAAACGAATATTTACTTATACACTGCATGGGTTAGTTGTTTATCAAGTTAGAAAAAAATACAGTCACCTGGAAAGAGGAAATTTATGCTCAAAAATTGCCTTTATCAAATTGGTCTGTTGAGTGTTTCTCTTGTTTATAAAACCAGGCCTAGAACACAGTGACATCACAAGGTAATGTACATAAAAGTAGCTGAGCAAGCAGAAGAAACAATGATGCAATTAGTGCTTCTCTACGTCATTTCCTGCCTCCAGATGCTTGCCTTCCTTGAGCTTTTCTCAATGTGTCTCTATGGTGAAATAAAACACTCATGATGAAATTGTCTGGTTCTCTCACAATACCATGGTTCTGTCACGGTATTAATCACAGAAGAAAAGAAGTAGAATATACATATTTGTGATGTTCAATGTAATTGGTGCTGTTAATTACATTAAATAGCACTGCTTATTTATTCAATATATTTTTCATGCTCATTTTAATTCTTTTTTGAAACTAAATTACATTGAGGATTTATTTAGACACCAATATTTAGGTTATTGGTTACAATGATATCCATATTGTAATCAGAATTATTCTGAGACAGGATTCTAAATATTAGCATGGATCCACAAATACACTTCAATCAAAGTTGGTGAAGAATAAAAATAAAAATGTTAGTGTTTCAGATTTACTGTTTATTTACAGTAATTTGTGTGATCATGGATAAGAAAAATTAGTACTGTGGATGAACACAAAATTCCTTGTTGATAGACTTTTTCCTTTTCTTTTTTAAAAATGAAAACATACTATCTTGTTTCATTTTACATAACAATCCCAGTTCCCACTCCCTCCCCTCCTCCAATTCCCTCCATATTCCCCCACACCCTCCATCCACTCCTCAGATAGGGTAAAGTCACATCGCTTTGGGGAAGGGCCAAGGTCCTCCCTACTATATCTAGACTGAGCAAATGGTCCATCCAAAGAAAACAGGATCCCCAAAAGCCAGTACAAGCAGTAGGGATAAATATGGGTGCTCCTACCAGTGGCCCCCACAGTCTGCTCAATCCACATTCATACATCTCTCACCCACCACATTCAGAGGGTCTAGTTTGCTTCTATGCTGTTTCCTTCCCTGTCTGGCTGGAGTTGGTGAGCTCCCATTAGCTCAGTTAAACGGTTTAAGTGGGTGTCCCCATCATGGTTTTGACCTCTTTGCTCATATTCTCACTTCTTCCAGTCTTCAACTGGACACTGCAAGCTCAGCCCCGTGCTCCACTGCAGGTGGTAGACTCTTAACCTTTTACATGTTTGAATTTTCTCTGAATTTCACATGGAATGCAACTTGATATTTATTTTAGAAAATCATCTTCATTTGGTGCACTACACTAAATGATCATTCATTTACATAGACTTCTGAGTGTGATATTTGTTATCCTTTGTCAAGAGATGAAAATTTCATGGTTTCCCACCACCAAAAGATCTGTAGGTAAAAAAAAAAAAAGCTTATGTTAAAATAATCCTCTCCCAGAAGTGAGCACACTGTGGATGTCCAACAATGTTTGGCTTGAAGAAATATAAACACCAACAAAAGTGGACTCAGGGTGCATTTTTAAAAAGTATGCATGCATAGACATGCTCATGCAAATAAATATAAACATATGTCTATAGCAATAATAATGAAACAAAAATGCTATCAACTTAAAAGTTGAAATGGACACTTGAAGAGTTTGAGGGAGGGTAGCTTGAAGATGCTGGAAAAAGGAAATGGAGGGGAAGTTATTTAATTCTATTTTAATTAAAAACATTTAAGATAAATAAAAATTTTAAAATTAATGAGGTAGTCCTAAATAGTACAACTATATTGACTTGCAATTCAGCTCCTAAGCATTATGGCTACATCTTTTTTGTTGTTGTTGTTGTTGTTTTTCTACATATAGTTTCTCATCACTTTAGGTTTTATTATTTTCTGAATTTCTCTATCTTCACAATTAGCCTTCCTCCATTATGGTTAATCTCCATCACTGTTGAAAACAAAGTTCAAGGCTTCTCCATTCCCTCTTCTTTACTGACCTCTGGTCATTTGCTGGGAGTTAGAGCTTGAATGTCCTAAGATTTTTCTCTTAAATGCTAATAAAATTGTGCGCCATTTGTGAGTGTGAGTGTGTGTGTGTGTGTGTGTGTGTGTATATAAACATATGACTTGGTGGTTTCAGTATGGAATCTGTTCCAAGAGGCACACAGATCCCTATTTGAGGGCACAGTTTGGGACATTATAGAAATTTTAGAAGTACATCACTGGAGGAAGGCTTTCAGAGTGTAGACTCTCACTTCACATCTAATTTTGTAATTGTTTTGTGTTTGTGGTAGAAGATGTCCTCTCCAGCCACCTGCTGTCATTCTCACTCCCTCTTCTCCTTAGGTCTCGCCATACGGACCTATACGACGAGATAAATTACTTTTTCATCAGATGCTTCAGTTCATGGTGTTTTATCACAGGAGAAGCAAGCTAATATTGACACCTACAAGATTAACCGACAACAGTATGAGCATAGTTCTCAACAAGCAACCCCATTGGTGCATAGTCAGTTTCTTCTACAAACGTTTATTTGTATTCAGAATGATAAAGAAGATGAGGTAAGTTTTATAACTAGCTCTATGGTTCCTCAGTTTTGCATAAAACATCCGCACACACAATTGTGTACAAGTTTTACACAAGTACATAATAATTTTAACACACATTTTACTGAGGACACGCTTGTGTTTTCAAATTGGCTCTCTACCCTGAATCATCAAAATGTTATTTTAATTAAATTTTTTTCTAACTTTATTTTCCTATTACTATGAGCAATGAATAATAATTTCTTTGGGTATTTGCAACAACTCTCGCGCTTATGTTTAGATTGAGATTTTTTCAAAACTGAACAATGACTCTTTAACCATGGATACTTATTTCATTTGCAAGGATTTCTTTAATGAGAAAATTATAGCAAGTTTCAAATAAATGACTATGAGTTCTATTTATGCAGAAAATGGTCTTATCTGTTGATGCAACAATATCTCGGATTTAAAGAGATTCTAGACACTATAAACCAAAACATGGCATTATTCACATTATTATTTATTTCTGAGGGAAGTGACATCTGTGCAGTTCTATTTTCAAAATATATTCTTTGTACATAAGCTGAATTTAGAACTGTGCCTGCTAATGTACAATAGCATCCAAATTTTGTCTCATATTAAACACTAAATTAAAAATGTATCTATGTATGAATTTACTTTTAGTAAGCACACTTCATATATAAGTATAGACCAGTATTCTACAGTGTAAATATGTCATTTTCACACAAAAATTCTTTAAAGTTTTAACTTCTTATATTGATATTATAAAATCTTTTTTATGGCCATTAATGCATGGGCCTCAATTCATGGATTACTTGTGTGTGTATAACCACATTAGACAAAAGATATTGTTCACCCACAGAATCATCTTGTAGTGATTTGCCCATCTGTAAGCAAATCCTCTCTTCAAGGTGTTTTGGTATCACTTTCTATTTAGAGATGTAATCTGCTCGTAAGCTTGTCAGAATACATAGAATTGTGATCATGTTGTCTTTGACGTTTTTAAGTATTCACATTTAGCAAAATACACTTTGATGCATAGTCTTTAACTCCACTAACTGTGGGCACAATATTTTCTACTGAGAACTATTCCTCTGGATAAAAGTAACAGATGATGTTCATTCATATATTGAAAGATGTTTAGTTTGTGCCCAGTTTCTTGTTTAAATAATGGTCCTATAAATACTTGAGTACAATTTTCATGCCAAAGGCTTTATTTGTAAGTAGCATTGCTTATTGAACTTTGACTTTGTAAGGTTTTTCTGAATCACTTTCTATACTGCTGAAATATTGCAAGGGGCTTCCTTTCTCTTAATACCAATATCCAGTACATTTTATTCTTATATTAAATGTATTTTTGTTTTTCTATTCTATTAGTCACAAGGTTTTTCATACTTCTTTAGTCACTAACTAAAGTGGATTTTTTCCCGTGTTTATCTACAACCTCTTAGGTGTGTTAGTCATACACAAACGTCTGTTGTTCCCTGCTTACCTTCCTTGCTAAAGATGATGTTCTGTAATGGACTCAAACATTAAGTTCATTGACTTTAAATTGATGAAGTATGAAGATTTCGTATTAGCTGAATGTAAGTCCCTGTAAGATAGGAGATTCATATTATTTTCCACAGTCTGTGGTTGATCATTTTATTTGTCTCTTTCATCAACAAGCAAATATATACTAAGAATGACTAGAAGTTTAAAAGTTAGTAAAACTAGAAAGGACTTTGTTCAGAATTGGAAGCTTAACATATTCCAAAATATATAATTACATGAGAATCCCTATGAATATTGAAGTTCAGCTTAATATGTGTAATTAAACATTATTTGAGTTAATGTTCTTCAGCAGTAGATAACATATGCAAATGCAATAATGATAGGAAATCATAAGAATGAATTTTGGGCTATTGTAATTACATGCATAATTATATATATATAGGGCACTTAGTTCTAAGCATAGCCTCTAAAAGATATTTAGGAGTCAAATATTGATTAGTAAGATAAACTTGACTGATCTTTGTATTATCTTAACTGTTAAATTGCTTTTCTCCACTGGTCATGCTAATACATCATTATTGAAACCATAATATATACTTTATACCATGTATTAATGTATGTAATATCACTGTATTAATGCTTTTGCCAGCATTATTGTATAAAGCACAAAGTCCCACCATGTCCTTTAGTCACAGCCTGTTTAATAGCTACTGATACCTTGAGAAAATTCGGTTAACTTGGTCATTTCAACATTTCTCTTTCAATTTTAATTCATTTAAAATCTGTTTATCATATGGCTACTAATTCACTGAGCTCAATGAAGTCTCTCTATATTTTTAATATTTTTAAAGGAGAAGTATAATCACATTTTTGTTCTAAAATGTGTATCTTGGTCTATATCATTATTATGATGAATAGTGCTTCTCTTGTTAATCTTACATGCTTTTTGTGGAAGTGAGTGTTTTTGAAGAGCAAAAGCAGAATAAGTCAGAATGGACATGACAGTGTTCAGAGCATGACTTCACGATAAAAATCAATCCAGCCCTAAGTACCTAAAGCAAATACTTCCTGTTAAAAATGTCCCTGAAAATAGCTGAAAATGATGAGGTCTTATACCTAGCATTGTGAAAACCAATGATTTTTTTTGAGTATAATAAAACCACTATGCTTCTCACAAACATAAAAGGATCACAAGTACCCTAAATACTAAACTCTTAGAGCTAAGTCTATACTTCTCAGTTGTACTAAAAGATGTACCAGATTCAATGACCCAAATTGCTGTTTCTTCTTTTTTGTTTGACAATCTAATGTCTAACATAAAAGAGCCTTTAATTTTTCTTATCTCACATGAAGGGCAAATTTTAATAGTCTAGTAAATCATATCTTTTTGCAGATTTGTTTACAGCTATTTGTTTATAATTAGTAATGACTCATAATTTAAAGCATATAATATGTAAAAATTGAATAACATGTTAGCTGAATTTTATGGTTTTATTTAAAAGATGAGTCTCTCAAAACACTCTGAGAATATTTGCCTCAATAAACTCATATATGAGTATCTGCTTCTTTCCCGTTTGTAATCAAGAACACAGTCTCAGCTAATAGAGTGCAAACACACTCATTTAAGAACCATGGAGGTTAGATAGAGAAATTAATTAAAAATAAAAACACATTACCACAAAAGTAATTTCTAATTTCTAATGGACATTTAGGAAAATTAAATTTGAAAAATATTTTGGGGTAGGTAACATCAACTTAAAAATATCCATATACATACACAGATTTATATAAACATTAAGTACACATAGTCATACATCAAGTTAAGCATATTATGTGAAACAAAATAAATTTATATTCTTCCTTTAGAAATAATCCTATCAGACAAATTATTTATAAAAATTATTTGTCTCACATATGTGAATAATATAAAGATAAAAATTAGTTAACTATAGATTAATGTTAGACTAAGTAAAGGGTTAATAAAAGAGAATCCAGACATTAATATTTGCCTAAATAAGTAAATCTGATTACAATAGGAAAATAATTGTGTTTAATAACTCTTCCTTTAATTATTATTATCACATTTAAAAAAAATAAAGCCATACACTTTGTAGGTTACATAAAAGCACTTTAGCAAAGATTCAGAAATTTTTATACAAAAGCTGAAAATAAGTAAACAAATGAGAAAAAATCAATAAGTTATGTAAATATTAAATATATAGACTAACAAAAGCAGTATACTTAAGAATGACTCCACTGTTCCCAATAAATTAAAAATTTATTGTGAACTAATGATCTAGATTATCTAAAATATTATTCGATAACAAAAATTTGAACTACAGATTCAGAGAAAATATTTCAAAATCACATACCTAAAAATATATTTACAACAAATGAGTACTCCAGAATTAAATTCTTAAGAAATCAATTAGATAAGAAAAAAAACATGCAATAGATATTTGATTTTGAAAGCTTTTTCATTTGTACATAGAAACACATTGTTAGCTTCAATAGCATTTATTAAGTTCTGCAAAATATTTAATGAATCTTATCTTTTATATTTTAATATAGCATAGTATTTTATCCAAACATATGTTGAGCTTGCTGTAGTACTTATATACCAAGATATCCATTATAGGTTTGACAGCAAAATTTGTCATTTGTATATTTAAATTGCTTACATAAATCGTGGTTTTATATTTTTATGTTAGGGTAAAGAAGAAAACATGATGTTTCTCCATGTTACCACCGAACATTAATGAAAAACTGAATATCTGTATGACCATTATTGTTTCAGTAATATTGTAAGATAATCAGATACATATATTCATTTAAAGTATAATACTTTATTAAATTTGAGTAGAAGTTTGAGCAGAAGTGCACATCATGATTTCGTGTGATGACAGGGTGCTAAATCTGTGAATTATTTCTGGGGGTTTTCATTGAATTCTGTGATGCAGATCAGCAATTAGATGGTCAATAAAATTGTTTTCTAGTCATTAATACATTCCTTAGCCTTCTATCATGCAACAAGGATATGACCATTCACCAATTACAGTTATAGAAATCATTTCCTTATAAATAAGGTAAATATAAATAAAATGGAATACTAGTACTTCAGAATTGCTGCTATTCTCTATGAGGACGGCTGCCATCAAATTATCCCTCCAACTTTAACTTACATGGTAAAAAAGTACATTTAATACATTTAAAAATATTGTAAAATTGATGGAAACTTAAGTATCTTTAGAGAGCATAATGGTGATATTAATTAATGAATCCAAAAATGTTAAAGATTAGCATTTTATTTATCTAATTCATTTCTTTAAAACGAAAAACTATCTTTTTTCATTTTACATTCCAATCCCAGTTCCCTCTCCCATTCCCTTTACCTATCCCTCTTCTCCCATCCATTCCCCATCCATTCCTCAAAGAGGGTAAGGCACATTGTTTTGAGGAAGGTCCAAGTCCCTTCCTACTATATCTAGGCTGAGCAAGGTATCCGTCCAAAGGGACTACGTTCCCTTAAAGTCACTATAATCAGGGATAAGTCCTGGAGCCAATGCGAGTGGCCACAAAGTCTGTCACAGACATCTAACTTTCAACCACAGAGTGTCTAGTTTGGACCTATGCTGGTTCCTTGCTTGTCTGACTGAGCTCCCATTAGTACAATTAAACTGTTTCAGTGGGTGTCCCCATCATGGTCTTGACCGTTTTGCTTACATTATTACTCCTCCTACTCTTCAAGTGGACTGTGGGAGCTCAGCGCAGTGCTCCACTGCCAGTCTCTGCCTCTGTTTCCATTAGTTGCAGGATGAAGGTAATATGGTGATATTTAAGACATTGATCAATCTGACTACAGGGCAAGGCCAGTTTGGGCACCCTCTCTAATATTGCTCAGGGTCTTAGCTGGTGTCATCCTTGTGAATTCCTGGGAATTTCACTAGTGCCAGGTTTCTTGTTAGACACATAATGGCTCCCTCAATCAAAACATCTTTTTCCTTGCTCACATCGCTGTCCTTCCTCCATCTCGACTATCCCATTCCAAGGTAGCCTCCCCCCTCCCCTTCTCTCTCCTTTTCCCTTTCCACTCTCCATTCTGCCTCCACTCCCATGCTCCCAATATTTTCAGGTGATCTTTTCTATTTATCTTTCCAGGTGGATCTATCTATCTATCTATCTATCTATCTATCTATCTATCTATCTATCT
>LOEQ01001068.1:188862-243340 GCA_001685075.1 Bramus lutescens
TATATATATATATATATATAGAAAGCAATGATGCTCCCTCCTAAGTTAGTACTACACTAGATACCAACACAGTTCAACCCTAGCTCTCTTAATATTAAACAGTGCTATCTGGAGCATAGAGAACCTAGTTTTCTCAGCTCCTTTTTCCTACTTGTACTTGGTAAACCTCTTTGCTTTTATTTTTTTAACTAGAAGTAATGATTTTTCCTTTAATTCCTTATTTAAAAAATCTCAACAGTAAAAAGAAAGCTAGAACCTCATTTGTTTGCCAGTATTTTCATAGTAACTTGTGCACATAAGTTCATGGAACACCTATTAAAGTTATTGGTATAGAGATTTTTTTTAATTTATGTTTTATAAATAAAGCTTGCCTGAAGATCAGAAGGTAAAACAAAACCACTGAAGGCCAGGCAGTGGTGTCACCCACCTTTAATCCCAGGATTTGGGAGACAAATGCAAATAAATCTCTGTGAGTTCAAGGCCTCCCTGAGATTAATATCACTATATATGGGTAGAGGAATCTAGGACTCTTTCTGTTCAGTTTTGTATTATACAGGATTTACTTCTTGAAGCAATAATGAGAAGTAGAAAACTATGTGCCTACGAAATTATTTTGCAGGAAAACATGCATTTTTTCAAATAGACAGCGGAGAACAGAATAAAGTATAGCTACCAATAAATATTAAGTTGAGGAAAGCAAATGCTAATTTTGATGTTAGCCTCTCCAAAGCCCAGTTATGTTCAAATTTTCCACTACACAGTGTTCTTGCAATATTATTACCATTTGTCTTCCAGACACAGTGTTAGCAAACAGGAGCCATCATGTGACAAAAAAAAAGAAAGAAAGAAAAGAAAAGTCAGTTAAAGAACATATAATGCTATGGTTCAGAGGATATCAAAAACTTGATGCAATGCACTAAAATCTTACCTGTTTCCATAAAGTGAAGAAAATAAGCATGCTTTTTTATATCAACAGCAATTTTTAAATGTTTCATGAAATAATAAAAAAAATAAGAAGGATCAAGTCATGGGTTCTGTAAACAGGCATGGTGGGTCAAAAATCTTCAAAATAGTGAAGCGGTTTATAAAGATATGGTAGGTCAAGAAACTTCATAGTAGTAAAGGGTTTATAACTTTCAGGGAAAGGAGCTTCTCACCTACAAATGTATTTACCGAGAGGAAAGATGTTAGTTTCACATGATATTAGTCCGGTAAAAGAGACCCCATACAAACACAAATGGAAGCCAAAACACATCATCACTATGAATATATTGCAAAGTTGACTGTTTTTTTCAAGTTTCCTCTTAAATCAAGGCAAAAACGAATGACAACAAATACCATCTGGACAAGTATGATTATCGTTGCACCCAAAGAGCATGTATGATTTCTCTACATCTATTTGCAATAAAGGAAAGATGAGCTCATTCATAGTCATTCACTCTAATATGAGTACACACAGAGAACATTGTCATGTCCTGGTGATTTAGAGAAAAATATCATCAGCCTCTTGTTCTTGTCCTGTGAAACCATATAAATTCCATCACTGATTCAGATATCTTGATGATAGACATTGCTGCAAGATGAAACAGGGTGTGTGAGTAAAAAAAAAAAAAAACACCAAAAACAGCTAACACTAAAAAGATATTACAGGCCAATTAGAATATGAAACGCTTGGCAATAGCAGAAGTCTATTGGAGAGCAGACATTTTCAATGGAATTCTCTTATTCCATTACTGATAAATATGAAACCAGCTATCTCTAACATAGGAAAGATAAACTCATTTTTTCCTACAGAAATCCAAAGATTCGCATATTCTTTTGTATGCCTTATGGGAATAGCACTCATTTATAATTCATACATTCAAGTTCAAAACACAAAGTTTATTCTCTAAATCTGGTATGAATATTTGATTACATAAAGGCATCTAAAATTATTTCTTATGTTTCACTTAAATTAATACCTATATTATCTTTAGTGTAGGTGATACTAGACTAAATAATTTTAGAAATAATTTGAGGCAAGAAAATTAACAGAAACATTGGAATATGAATATACTTAAAGCACAGGAAACTGTTCTATTGAAAAATATATTATGTGACTAATGTATAATAGGCTCTCTTAAAATATATTCAAAATATTTAAATATTAAAATCATAAAACTTCCAATATGCTCTGTAATCAGATTGCTACATACTCTGTGCTCTGACTTCCTTTAGTGATATTTTAACTTTTAAAAAAAAACATGTGTCAGTGTTTATGCATCACTGAGAAAGTTAATAGAAAATAAAATCAATTAAAATTATAAAAGAAGAGCCAAGCAGGGTAAAATACTATATTCCAAGAACTGAGGAGGCAGAAACAGGAAGATCTCTTTGACATTGAGAACAGCTCAGACTACTTAGTATGTTTCATTGCCAGCCATAATAATATAATAATTCTCAGTCATAAAAAATATCAAAAATAAGATATTTTGAATATTTCATACTGTTTGTAATCTCACTGTTCATTTCTTTGTGGGAGAAAGTGAAGATTAAAATATGTAAGTGCTTTAAAGTAAAACAAAATATATATCTGAATTTCATACTTTAATTATATCAGTGATACTCATGGCAAATCTCTGATCTTAACTGGAAATGAACTTGCGTGGTGAAGAAAAGTGATAACGTCCTTTTTATAAATGGAACCATGTTGAGTAAATTATTTCATTATTCTATTATATTCCAAGAGGAATTTTATGAGGTTGTCAAGAAAAGGATTGGTTTGTCCTTTTTAAACTTTTCCATACAGCTATGCTTTCTCATTTGTGTTTGTTTTAATGTGCATATAGGACACTGAGAACAGTGGCAAATTCAGAAGGAAAGCAAAATCCTTGAACATCTCTGTTGATAAACTTGCGCTTGTCCTTTTTCCTTTCTTTCCTTTTTCTTTTATCCTAACATTTTTGTCACCAGTACACAGATATAATGTTATCTCCACTGGCATTGATTCATGATGAATGTCTCCTGTCATTTCAAGAATAAAAGGCAAAACTTTATAACTAGAGTCTTTTCAGTACAATTGCAGATCTTTAATCATCTGTCAAAGTACACTGACACATAGCGGCATTTCTACATTTCTTTAACAGCATGGCTAACAAAGTTCTAACTTCTCTGTTTAAATTTCTAAGTTCTAAGTTCTATGGTCTGAGTATCGCTTACTATACAGAGCTAATTACCATGGTCTTAAGTAGATTTTAGTCATGTTTTATCTAATCTTACTCTATACAGTGACGATACTCAAAGATAACTTCACAATATGATTTACTCTTTCTCACATAATATCACTAAAACAGCGGTTCTCAATTCAGGAGTTGTGAACCTGTTTGGTGTCACATATTAGATACCTTGCTTACCAGATATAAATATATATATATTGCATTTCATACCAAAAATTACAGTTGTCAAATAGTAATGAAGTAATTTTATGCTTCTGGGGTCGCTACAACATGAGAAACTGTATTAAAGGGCTGTAGCTTTAGGAAGGTGTTGAATTAAATGCACTAATGTGGAATGCATTGTTCTTCATGTTGCTGTTCTTTACATATGCAGAAAGATAGCAAAGACTGCAAGAAAAATTATTATCAGCCAGTAATTATCACGTATTATTTGCTTAGCTGAAATAGGTGAAGTGTACAAATATAGTGTATGTAATTTTTTTAAAAATAATCCCATATAGAAATACAAATTAGCAAGGCATTGTTGTCCCAATGCCATATTAAAGGTTGTCAAGTATCAGGTAATAAATTCTCATCACCAATGGTTTTATCTGGTGCCTTCCTGAAGAAACTGCGTGATTTACAGTAGTGTCATGAATAAAAATTTACCATTTTTGTTGCTCTTATATTAAGTGAGTGTAATAATTACCATAAAAGAGATTTGGTCTTCATCTTAAGTTAGATTTTGTATAATATTTAATAGCAACAGATAATTACTAAAAACATTCTATAAATTGTTTCTGGAACCCTCTTGTATTTATCCTCTATCATATAGCATATATAAAGCTATGTGGTTATCCAATATAGGTAAGAAATTATTGCAAACTTACCAGATCTTACATTATGAATTGTTTTAGTTTAAGTAGCAAAATGAGTTATCTCAGGGAAAGGTTTAAACAAAATGGCATCTAGAAGTCAGGCATCCTTGAAGGTTACATCCATTTTGATTTTCTAGTACCCACTCTAACTTTTTAACTAAGTTGACTTCTGAGAAAGGTAATTCAAACTTCCGTCGAAACTCCTACAAGCTGCAGGAGTACATGTTTCTAAATGCATTGCTCTTCTCCGCATACCATCTGCACCTGTGTCTATGGTGAATTACCCAAGGAAAATGTAAGCGCACTGGGTAAAAGATAGCATAGAAAGACAGAATAAACCTCAACTTAGAGCAATTTGGCATAGCTGCATACAGCTGGGAAGTGTAAGCAGCAGATGGGTTATGCTGACTTCCTGAAATCAGCAATGAGAAGCCTTCTATCCAACAAAACATTTGCACTGCCTCTCAGGGAAAAATATTGTAAAGTCTGAAAATTATAACTAGAAAATCATCAGGTGGCATTCATGAATCTGAACAAGGACAGCCATACAATTGCAAAGGGTTCCATGAATACAATTGCAGAAACTTTGCATATTTTTCCTACAAAAACAGTGCAAATGTAGAAGACCTACTTTAGCTTGCAAAGAGTACCTTCCAAATCATTTTTCTCATTCAGGAATAGATTATACTAATTCTTGCAATTATACCACTAAAACTAAATATCTAACAAAGGTTAATAAAAATTCAAGGTTGGAAGTATGCATAGATTAATATGCTTACCTTTCTAGTTTTCCTAATGGGTTACTGTATTCCAATACTACAATTTCCAATACTAATGAAAACTGCCTGATATTTTATAAATTAAATTCAGAAATTTGTTAAATACTCATTAATACTCTTTAGAACTCCCATTCAAGATGTTGATGTGATTTATAATGCCAAGTAGGTGATAAAGTAAATAATTGCACTTTTTCCTACAAGGAAATGTTCTGGTATAAAACTCTGACTATATATATATATATATATGTATATATCCTCCCTAAAGATCTATGTCAAATTAAGGTAAATATTTAATCAAACTCATTATGTATGCATATATATTGCCTTATATAAAATGAACTACATTAAATTGCTGCAGAATGAAACCTGGATGCATAAAGCATAACATTTATTATCCTTTAATTCAGCAACAAATAAACTCTGTGCATAATTGTGTAAAATATCTTCACAGGTGTAATTTTAGGGATCAAGATATTGCTTTGTTATCAATCGCTGTTAGGTCCATTTGGGAATGTAAACATTATCTATTTCTCTTCTACTTTGTCTGTTGATTCTATTTTGTATCAACTACCAAGGCTTCTGAGAGGATCTGAGTGGCAGAGGTCAGTTACTAAGTGATTTCCTACACTTATTGTGTCCTCACTTTTTTCATTTTTGCTTTTGTTAGTTTTATCTAAGTCACTTGAAATTCTAGAAAACTGAGTTTCGCTCTTTAGCTGTCCTTTCATTTCTATAGGAAAAATCACTTCTCCACACGGTGAGAAGAAAGTGTAGAGTTTATATGACTGCTTCTGTAATAAAAATGTCAAAACTCCTGTTTCTCAAATTAGTTTCATAGTCCACAACTGTTCATCCTTGTTTTAATGGTCATTTGACTGTCTGGGATCTGAATCTCTATCCATTTGAAACTGTTTAGTTCTTGATAAAATTGCTCTGCTGTTCTTTCTCAAATGGTTCAAATGGGCAATCATTGTCAAGGTGATCTTGAAATACAGAAGTAGAAAAAATGAGCAAAATTTGTTCTTTGTGAAGAGAAAAAAAGAGAACACACTTAGAACTGTCAAGCACTGCTTTAGAACAGTGCATTTTTCCTAAGGATGTTAGAGACTTCTCATTGTAATATTCATAAGAAGACTGTTGTCACTTTTTGAATTACATATTTAATTTGCTTTTAAATTAACATAATAATGGATGTTTTAGAAACATGCAGAACAAGACAATATTCTGCAAAGGTAAAGTAGTCTGAAACATTTTTTCTCATAAGTATTTCTTCAAATATTTGAATATTCATTATTATCTTGTCTTATTTAATAGTGACAATAATTTTGTAAATGTATGTGTGAAAATATCAGGGATGCATTGAAATACATTCACCTCTTTGCAAACTTCCAATAGAGTTAATTAATCAATCATTAGCCCTACTCAATGCCTGCATTGCTCAAAGATCAGCATAGCAAACCATGCTAAAGTGCAATAGTGAACTTTTATATTGGCAATAACCAACAGCTTTCTAATTAGTCTTATATCCATCAAACAGGATGAAATTCTTCTCTGGAAGTGTAAACCTATGTTAACACTGGGGGTTTGTGAGAAAACAGATTTTTCTTAGAGACAAATACAATATTGACATTTTGCCTTAACAGTGTAACTCACTTAACTCTAAATACTTCTCCTTATACAAATGCCATATGTAACTCTTATGTCAATTCTAGGAAAATTTTGTACCAATAGTGTCCATTTTGAAAGTCAAAGCTGGTTGTAGTTGAAAGAATTAATGACTGTGGGGTAAGCAGCCCCAAATAGACACATTACAATGCAACTACTGTACCTAAAATCCAGGGATCGTTTGCAGAGGAAGGTGCAGAAAAATCGTGAGTTAAGAAACCAGGATTTCTGGATTGAGATTGTGCCTTCAGCTATTGCAAGGAAACAACTCATTTCAACTCAACAAAATGACTACCTGAATAAGACATGAAGAATTCCAACAGCAGTTGAGATACCAAATTAGATGTTGGAATATTACTGTGGTCTAATCTTAGAGAAAAAGCTACAAATCATCCAAAAGTCTGAGAGAAGGAGAATTAGTAGATCCCAGGGATGAGTTCCTGATGAGGTAACCAATAACAACTGTGGTGATATTTTGTTTCTGCTTTAAGAAATAAAGCTTGTCTGGAGATCAGAGTAGGGAGTTAGCCATAGAGGTCAGGCAGTGGTGGTATGCACCTTTAATTCTAGCAACTGTGGAGGAAAACAGGAAATGAGAAGGCAGAGTGGAAATAGGAGCTTGCTCCTTTTCTGGCGGAGGAACTGGCGAGGTAAGAAGTGGCTTTTGCTTGCTCCTTTGTCTCTCTAATCTTTCAGAATTTACCCAGATATCTGACTCCAGATTTTTATTTTTAAGTCCAATTGGAATTTGAGCTAACACGTGATCATGCCCAGAAACACACTCATGCAGGCAGCACAGAAAGAATTAGGTAGGTTGTATTTATTTGTTTATATGTATATATAACAACAATAAATTAAAAAGGGTAGGTCTTGAATATAGGATCATCCAAGAGAGTTATGGGACACTAAGGTATGGGGAAGAATAGGAAATAATCTAAAAACAATGAAAGAAGAATGAATATTTAAAATAAAAGTCTATTCAACCCCTATAGAGTCTATACAATTTATTCGTTTGTCAGTTAGCTTATAATAATAAATGATTGACAATTTGCTATGCTATTGTAAATAATCTCTTAGATTAATATATAAACATAAAATACCCTTTAAAGTTAACAATAAATTTATGAGACTTTACATAAATATTATTTTTATTGATGGTTATATCATAAATAAATTGTATACATAAATTTATACGTAAGCCTTTTATTCAAAACTATATCTCTTAACATATTTCACATAAAGATAGATTTTTTCCTTTTGTTCAATATATTTAACAATAGTTTTCTTTTTAGAAATGTTTGTCATGGTAACAATGTGCATTTTGTTGTGTTGTTATTATTTTTATTTCTTTAATATTAACATTCAAACTAAATTTATTTGCAAGGCAGAAATTGTTTCTTTGTGTTTAGGTCTACATCTACAACTTATTTCCAATCCTAGGACATTTACATAAAGCAGGTTTGCTACTGCTTAGAGGATTCCAAAAGACAACCTTGCTCTTCTAATGTTATAAATCACATTAGTATTTGAATTGCTCAATATAAATATAGTCAGTGGTAAAGGAAAGCCAAAAATAAAAAATAGGGTAGAGTACAATAAAATCAGTGACAATGGCATAAAATTCTGTATGTTAGTTTTTCTCACACACTGGCCTTACCTAATACAAAGTTTCTAAGTGTATAACAAAGGGACAATCATTTTCATAGGAGACATGAAATGTCATGGACTGAAAAACTGAGCCATCGAAAAACATGGTAGAAATATCAGATCACAATTCTAATTATTTTTTCATAGTCATCTAAAGGTTCAAAAAGAACAGGATGAACTTTGTGCTAGAACTATCCATTGGAGCTTGTTAGGGTCACCAGTCAGTCTACAAATGAAAGCCCTGAATTCTCTGTCATGCAGAGTATGATTAGTAACAAATAGTTAAACAGTATGGGTTAGGTCTTATTTAGGTCTTCTCCATGTATGTATTGATCAAAGAACAAAGAGTGAAAATAAATAGTTTAATTAGAAATTGAAAAAACTCACAAACGAAAGCCACAGATAAAGTTATTTTTTCATGAAAATTCCATGTAGAATTCAGAAATTTAAAAATTGTTGTAATTATCTATGAGTTTCCCTTTATTTTGGAAGAGTTAGCTTCTCATCTAAATGTATTGCTTGAAAAAAATACTTTGGGGTTCCTACAGCACTGGACAGTTTAATTTATCCTAGAAACTTTGCTTGCATCACTATATGTTATACAAAATTTATCCTGCTGAATGGCATAGAACTTTTCAGATCATGCTATTATGAATCAGAAAATATGGAATATGATGAATCGGAAAATTATGTACTATGATGAGCTTTGTTGTAAATGGTAAGCAAAAAATAGAGAAAATTATAGATTTTAGACCCACATTTAGAGCTAACAATCTATAAACACAAAAATCAGATGACTTTTAAAGACGTACACTAGAGTACATTAGTATCATGGAAAGGAGAAGACAAGGAAATGAGGAGCCAATAGAAAGGAAAGGGAGACCCAACATTCTCTGGACCTGCTAAACCTGTGCCTGAAATACTAGCATAGTTTTCAGGATCACTGAGATGGACCTCAAAACAGATAATGGAGCAATGCTAAGATGAGATACATTATTTCACAGGGCACTTGAATCTTAACCTAAGCCAGGTATACTTCGAAAAATTTTTAAGAACTACAAGTTCAATAAGTCTAGCTCACTTATTACAAAAACTCAGAAAACAGTAAAAATGACTCTGACAGTAATGACTTCTATATATGGGAAACTCACTTTCTAATATTAACTTCAGTGGTGGGGAATACATATTACAAGCCCAGTTGCAAAACTTCAGGAGTCTATTATGAAATTGCTTGATGTCATAAATGGAGACCTGGAAAATTTATTTAAAATAACCTAAATATGCTTCTTTTTTGAAGGGTCAGTTTGTAATATTTTTAGATCAGATACAAAACGTTAATAAAAGAAAAGCTTAGCATACTAAAGAGTAGTTGATGAATCTTTAAATTTCCACTATGTTACTGTGGATGGTATATCAAAGTTGTTAATGTAAATGTGAGTAAATTTATATAAATAACTATACATTTATGATGAAGAAAAAATGAAATTCTTAGAAATTAAGGTGTATTCAAATTTCCAGAACTTAAGGGTTGGTCTTTGGAAATAAGATAATAATACTTCAAATTGGAGGAGTCACAGACTTTGAAACTCTAGTTTCAATATTAGGTCTATACATCACTTCCCCTGTAATCAGATTGATGGCTACCTTCTTTCAGCAACTAACAGAAACAGATGCAGAAATTCACAACTTAGCTTAGAATAATGGGGCAGAAATAAAGAAAGACTCTCTGTTATGTTAGGCTCGTCATCATTTTTCTTTTTTGAAAAAGAGTGGCACAAGTATTCAAATCAGAACTGTTAGATTGCTTGCAAGAAAAATATGCTTATAATCACTAATTTCCAGAAGTACTATAATAGATTAGATAAAACAGGACAGTTTCCTGAGGGTGTAAGAGGGCCAAGAGCGGTGACCTCTGTGGGTCCTAGGTAGGTGGGAGGCAGAGGGTGAGAGATCTTTGCAGGTTGGCAGAGTAGCCAGTTTCATGAGGAGCTGCCCCAGTTGTCCTGTCCCTTTAAGAGACAAGCCCCACCCACTTCCCCCTTCAACAGGCAAGCAGATCTTCCTTCCCCTTCCAGCCTGTGCTCTCTCTCTCTGCTCCATCTCTCTTCAGAAGCGGTGGATGCAGCCTCTTCTCCTCTCCATATCCTCTCTCTCTCCTTCTCTCTCTCTCCTTATCTCTCTATCCCTCTCCCTCCCTCTCCCCTTTCCCCTTCCCTTCCATAACCCATTAAATATACTATACCCACTATCTCTGCGTGGCATCTATCAATCTCTCACCCGCTGTGGCTCCTCCTGGAACTGGCTGCCTCACAGACCGGTCGAGGTCTCTCACCCTTTGCCTTCCACCCTCATGGGACCCACAGAGGCCTTAGGTGTTGGAACCCGGCTTCTCTTCATGGCCCACTGCAGCCCCTTGGGGAACTGTGCCATTTTACCTAAACCGTAACAGGTACTTTGGTTGAAGATGTCTGCAACAGAGTCCAAACGAATATTGAAAAGGCATATAAGCATGGGGAAAATCCATATTCAATATTGAGCTACATGGGCATTGTTTCAGAATTGTTAACATATTAAAGAAAGAAAAGGACAATAATCAAGAAGAAGAAATAGCTAAATCCTCCCAT
The DNA here is from genome assembly GCA_001685075.1 of Bramus lutescens. Classification (NCBI taxonomy): domain Eukaryota; kingdom Metazoa; phylum Chordata; class Mammalia; order Rodentia; family Cricetidae; genus Bramus; species Bramus lutescens. Next base: position 199,650 of record LOEQ01001068.1, read on the forward strand.
GAATAGAAATAGGGTGTTCAAAACTTAGAATTGCAAAAAGACCAAAAGAGATTTACCCACTCAGGAAAAATCAAAAGTAACACTACCTGTTTGTGATGGTGATGCTTAGCTTCTTTACTAATGTCCCTTCTCCAGAAAATAACCCCAAAGTATGGTGTGAGAAATTTGCTAATTTAATCTTGTATTCTACCAACCTTTTGATGTGGACATAGAAAAGATTATGAAAATGTTTGTTTTTAATAAAAGGAAAAGGGAAAAAGCCAAAGTTAATAGATAAAGAAAATTTGGAACACTGACACAGAGTATTAAACGGCTGTTACAAATGAGGACACCAAGAAATTTGAAGGCAAGTCGATAAAACTAAAAAAAAACATCCTAAGTAAGGTAATGCAGACCGGGAAAGAAGAACATATGTGTTATGCCCAATCGAAGGGAACCCAAAAATACTACTAGGGAAACTGACTCACCAAAATGCAAAAAAGCAAGGTTTATTGTGTGTGCATTACAATCAGGCAGGGACCTCCTCAGCACAGCAGCAAGAGGAGGTACCCTGCCTTTCTAGAGGGGATTATTTAAAGGCAAATCCCAGAAAAGTTCCATTAGCAGGGTGTGTACTGATGGATGATCTTCTCTACAACAGTTGGAATGTTAGGAATTTCCTTTGCGTGGTCTGTTCCTAGGTGGTGCCTGTGTAGCCTCAGCTTAGGGTAGTTCTTGCAACCAGGTATTGCCTTAGCGAAAACAACTGAGAGCCAGGCCTCTATTGAACTTAACATGTCTGGTTCCTACAGTGCGCACTCATTTAAAAGTGGATATTAGTTCTAAAATAAAGGATGACTATCCTAAAATCCACATACCCAGAGAGACCAGGTTACAAGGATGGTTCATGCATGGGTCGTTGCCTGAATCTCTCTGGGAAGGGAAAATAGAAGAAACTTTGTGAGTTGTCTGAGGTGATTGGGAATGGGAACATGAGTGATCAGGTTGGAGGAGGGGCAGACGGAGAGAAATGAAAAGAGACGATGGAAATGGGGTGGGTGGGAGCATATCGGGTCAGGTAAAAACCTGGTGCATGGGAATCTCCCAAGAATCAATCTACATGGATGATCCAGTTAAGACTCCTAGCAGTAGCGGAGATGGTGCCTCAACTGGCACCTACAGTGATTGTTTCCTAGCCTAATTGCCATCTAAGAGGCTCCACCCAGCAGCTAATGGAAACAGATGGAGATCCACAGTCAAACATTAAGCAGAGTTTGTTACAGGGATCCATCAGAGGAAGGGGGGAAAGGATCGTAGGGGCCAGAGGGGTCAAGGACGCCAAACAAAAACCCGACAGAATCAACAAAACTGGGTCATAGGGGCTCACAGAGATTGAACCAACAACCCAGGACTCTACAGGAGACTGACTTAGGCACTCTGCTTATATGTTACAGTTGTATAGCTTGGTCTTCTTGTGAGAATCCTAACTGTGGGAGCAGGAGCTATCTCAAACTCTCAAACTATGTTGGGGGCTTTTGGGACCCTACTCCTCAAACTGGGCCGACCTGCCGAGCCTCAATATATGGGGAGATGCTTAGTTTTACTGAAACTTGATTTGCCATGTTTTATTGATACTCATGGGATATATGCCATTTTCTAAACAGGAATGGTTTGTGGGGTGCAGGAAGAGAGGACAGGTGAGGGACTAGGTCTAGAGGAGGGAGGGAAAATTGTGAGATGTAAGAAAATAAATAATTTATACATATACGTATACATATGTATATATATATATAACATTTTCTTCCAAACAGATTTTAAAAAATAATTTTTCTACTTAGCTTAGTGTAGATGTGGATTATGAAGTGAAATTCTTATTGTGTTAATGTGCAAAAAAATTAAAATAAAAAGCCCATCTTTTTTGAAAGCTTCCTAAATCACAACATGTTGGATTTTTTATGATAAAAGCATTTTTCTTTTTTCTTCAAAAAAAGAAAAGAAAATTGAATTCATATACAAAACTCAAAAAAATGCAAAAGCTAAAATGGAGTTGGAATGTAAAAATGTTAGCATCCTTATCTTTTATGACTCTTATGTCCCACTGAATGAATCCACATTTTTTAATACATATAATTTAGTAAAGTATATTTTGTTTCAAAGAAAATTGACTGGTATTAATAGTAATTTTATTTATAAAAATTCTACATAGCCAGATATGTGGATTCATATGAAAACATAATCATTTGATTATTCAAATTTGCATTTTATTATTATACATATGCAGATATTTTCAAATAGGATAGTATACATTATCTTATTTTACATATTATTTTTCTATTCTACTTCTTTGATTATGAATAATGATGAACCATATTTGACAATTTTATTATATTGGGTATAATTAAATCTGTGAGAAGAGGTTATGACAAATAAAAAAAATGAAAGCAAAATCAGTAAAAGTGGCATAATATTAATTTAAATTAAAACCTTAGTTAAAATTGCTTGGGAACACAGTGATTGTTTTGTGATTAAGTTTATGATATAATGCAATCCACTCATGAATGACTATGTTTTCTTCTTGGATAAAAGGCAACTATTAATGAATTAATCTAAAATCTGAAGCCTTCACTGAATCAAATAGATACTATGTAACACTGATAAACAGCTTTTAAATTCTTCATGATTCTTTTCCTTAAATAACTCATAAATCATTTGGAGAGTTGTTAGTAATGAAATTAATATCCAAAGCTCTGTGAGTCTAACAAAATTCTAATAACCAGTCTTCTTCAGGACAGAGATGAAGACCGCCAACTCCTTCCATTCCTGATTTTTTTCTACAGCCTACACCTTCTAGTCTTTTGAATGAGAGTTTTACTAAGAAAATTATTATGTGTGGAGGGGTGACATGAACATCCTTTGAACATTTCATCATCACACATTGGTAGATGCAAATAACTAAGTCCATGAGAGGCAAGAATAGAGGATAACAAATATTTATTTGGGGAAAAACTCATAATAAAGGTAGAAAGTTTGTGGTCCATTGTGGGCATTGATTATCATGGTCTGGAATAGACTAACTAGTTTAAGATATTAATAGGTCTATAATCTGCATCTTTATTTATATTGTTGAATGATCTAAATTTTTTTAAAATGTTGATCAGCATTTAAACCAATTCAATAAATCACCATACTACTCTATAACCTACATATAAGAAATTAGTAGCTATATATCAAGCATGTTAAGCCTCTTTCTGAATATTGGTACTTGTTTCATATATCAAACATAGTGTTCTTTCTTTTATTTCTGAGAATATCATCCATTTTTAATAATTCTGACTAATGTTGACTATTAAATACAACACTTAGTACCCTTGCTATCTTTTAATAATTACTGATTACTATTATATTATCCATGTAGACTTTTTATTTAGCAGTAAAGAACACATCTTAGTTCCTAGTATGTACACTGTTGCCAATTACAAATTTTGGCACATTTATTGTTCTCAATTACAATTTTCCTTCTTGGAAAAACATGACAGTATACAAATTCTGAAACATGACTGTTTTGTCTCTTATTGTAGGATCAATTTACAGAGGACATTGCCTGCAATGACAAAAGGCTTCTATTGCTGAGATATCAGAGTAGGTGAAGGGCATGTGTTAACTTGTATTTAAAAAAAAAAAAACTCAAAATGTGAATTTTACGTTTCTAAAGCTCAATGGTAAGGGAATTAATTTCAATGTTTGACTTTGTGTCTAGTGTCAAAGCAACAGCATTAGTCCTGCAAGTTCTCATTCAAAGTAGTAAACACATGACTACAGAAACATATAAGTCAAGCAAGAAAAACAGAACAAAATCAAATATATACATCACACGATAAGTGCTTATATAAAGTAGATCAATAAATATAGTGTTTGAAGAACTAAATTAGGAAGTATTGGCATATCCTTGCATCCTAAGGGATAATTTTCTGTATTTAAAGTCACTCTACACAGAAAGTACAGCAGTTCTTGTTATCATAATTCCTGCTTATTACTTATTCTTTTTTATCATTGAGTCAAAATATCTAGCCTCAAATGAGAGTTTTATGGCTCATTAGGAAAGCAATGTCAACAGTGAATACTGTTCATGTCTTCTTTATAACAAAGTTTAGAAGACATTATCATTTTAATGATAGAGGAGATTGAATTAGATCCTTTATTCATCTGAATGTCTGACAAAGGAAAATATCCTTAATTTCAACCATCAAAGCCCGATGAAGTTGTCATTTTGCTATTACATGATTTTCTGGATGTCTTACTACAGAGGAGTCCCATTACCTGGGTCAGCGGTATAGAGCTGATCCCAAGAGGAGACTGAGACCACCAATTTTCGTTTAAGCCAGTGGCCCAGAATAGCTTGAACCATCTTTATTTATTCAGTTTCAATGGTTTGCATGAACAGTTTTACAACCAGTTTTTACTTCTTAAGTTTCCAAATCTGTCACAATGATTACCCAGTTGTTCCTTGTCTTTTTTTCCTTTTTGCCTCCTACCTGTCCCATAGGTAACCATTACCATTTTTATCAAAATATCTAGCGTCAGAAGATATTATTTGCTTAATTTTTTACTGTGTATGTCAGCATCTTATAATGGGTTAATGATTGTCCTGATTGGCACATGATGAAATTTGGATATACATAAATTGGATCTAATATATAAGTTAAAATTAGTTATCTTTCCAAACTTCTGTCTACTCCATGTCCTACATTATTAGTTGACATTATTATGAATTGATGTGGTCATCCATATGTATGCATGAGATGTTGTCCATATTTAAAAGGATGTATTTGGTGATAACTTTAGCACCAGCCCTTTATAACATAGTCCTAACATTAGCATCTAATTGATGTGATGCTAGATAGATGCTTGGGAGTTTATTACTCTTTAAACACATTTGCTCTTATGTGAATACTGAGAAGCAATGTGAATATTCGTGTAATTTTCTCTGGTTAACATTGTATTTCTCATTTCTTGGATAACTAACATTTCTGAATAGAAAACAGAGGGGTAGACAATTTTGGGTAAAGGCAGTTGGAGAGTTGGTTGGCAGGAGTGCAGCGAAGGGAAATCTGTGTTGGGATATATTGTAATGAGAAAATAATCTATTTTCGGCAAGTAAATATGAATAAAAAAGATAATAAATTCAACTTTAGCAACTATCTTTGCTATATGCAAGTAATTTTTAAATTTTAAAAAAGATACTATAAAGAGCTGAGAAAAATACAGTGTAATTTATTTCACTCAGGAGGTTGGACATCAGTAGAATCCAATGAGTTAACAGGGTTTCATTTCTTAATACATTATATCACAAGAACATAATGCTAATATTATTAAGTTTATTTGTTTATAATGCCTAGGGAGAGACTTTAATAAGGAAATTATTTCATAGGCAGGATGGTAGAGGCCAGTGATTTCGGTAATCAAGAGTCTGATGAAGGAAAATGGTAAATTTGAAGTCAACCTGGGCCACATAAGAACATTTTTTATACTCTCTTTTCATTTATACTTTGTGTCTTTTGCATCATGCATCTTGATTCCATTCATTTCGCTCTCCCTTCTTATCTGCCCTCTGCCCTTGCAACCCCACATCAAAACAAAATAAAATAAAATAACTATAAAAGAAAAAAATAAAAAAATGAGTAAAAAAATGGCATGGAAACTGTAGTGTGACACAGTGAGTTACACAATAAATCCTTTTGTCCATATAATTTTACTTGCAAGTGCTCATTGCAGAGTCATTGGTCTGGTTCAAGGCCTCTGGTTTCTGCTACAGTGCCAATGCCTGGCTCTCAATGGGACTCCTCTTAGATTTCTTGTTGTTGGCCTGTGTTGTGGAGATCCTACAGCTTTGATCTACAGGATGGGCTACTCTATGTCCCCGCAGATCATGGATGTAGTGGATATTGGGGTGTGCCAACTCATAATCATGGTTCTGCGCCTGGAAGATGTTGAACTATGCCTAATCAGGGCAAAAGCCAGAAGAAATTTTGATGGAGTTCTTTGTGACCCTACATACAAATTGGTCTTCCAACTTAGGTATGGGGGTGAAGACTAATCGAACCATCTAGTAGGTTGTTCCCTCTGAAATTTTCCTGGGAGTAGCTGGTACTCTCACAGAGACCCAAACACATGTAGTTTTATCAGGTATAACAAGTATTTGGGAGACTTGGGGACAAACCATACTAACATACTTATCTTAAAAACAGTAATTATAAAGAGCCTTGTATATGGCTCAGCTGGAATCTTATCTTGAAAATAAACAGTGATTACAAAAAGAAATGGGATGGAAAGCAACTTGCAAGTTGACCCCAGGGACCAGAAAAGTATAAGGAGAGAACTGTTTCCCTCCAATAAATCACCTGACTAGCAAGCATGCAGTGTAACATGCATGGATGCCCCACCACACCAACAATAAATAAATACAGTGATAAATAATAGTTTGTATATGATCAGACTTAGATAATAATCAGTGTGGATATTTTATATATTAGGGGAAAATACCACAAATGGATGAGAGTAAATGAATATACTGGATAAACCATCAGGTGTATCTCAGATAAAGAACTGTCTAGAACAGAGATCTGGAGACACAAACATAATGGAGCAACGGGAGAATATCACAGTGACTTCTTGAAAGGAGAATCATAATGGCTAGCTCATTCAATAATGTTAAAAGTAATTTAATATGTAGACCAGGCTTGAAGAATATCTTAGCAAAAATCTTTTCTGGTAGCACAAGTGACCTAAACCATGATCAATGTACAAATGAGAGAAAACTCAAACGGACTTGTTGTTATACATGCTGGCTTTAAGGGAAAAAAAATGAACTCAATAAGTTTAAAACTGCCCAGAAACTTATAAAACTAGATATTTCCTAAAAGGATAGACCAAAGAAGAAAACTTTGTAAATGGAATCTATCAATTACTTATTGATTTACTGCTACATTCATGCTGTAAGAGCATTTGCTTTTGAGCTTCAAAACAAATACTGGCTGTACCACTTCTGGTTGAATGCTATTGCTTTATGACTTAATTTATTCTCAAAAAAGCATATTTCACAGAATCAGCTCATATGTGTGTATGTAGCATAGTGTATGTGTGTGTTTACACTTAGATAACATATGCATGTAGTCAGTGGTTGATAGCAAGTGCCTTTCTCTGTCTTTACATATTAATATTTTTATTTTAGTGAAAATGCTATAACTTCATTTATTTCTTTCCTTTTCTTCTATCCACTGTATCATATGTCTTCTTCCTATATACTCAACATTATGAATTTTCAATTTTTTACAATTATTTTTGCACAAAATATATATGTTAATAAAATACTATTATATGCAAGTTTAAAGATATTTTAATAGAGAACACTGAGCCCTTAATATTTATTTTATGCAAATTACTTCAGGGCTGACTTATTGGTATTGGCTAACCACTTAGTAGGATCATACCCAGGGAACACCAAATCTCCCTTTTGAGGAGATGTTGTTTGTTTCCAGTTCTTTGTCCATAGGTGTGTCACCTTGAGATTTCCCCTTAAGTGTTATCATGTCTGCTGTTGTTTCAGTCTTGCATAGGCAGACATTGTGTGGGCATTGATTTCCTGTGCTGCTGTGACACCTGGAAACTTCATCACTGAACAGCATCACAAGGTGTCTCCAAAGGTGCAGTCAGAGCCTGCCTAATCGTGGATGTGAACAACAGCTATGTGATTGTACTAAAGCCCTGCTCCAAAAGAGGAAAGTCATGCCTGATTCTGGAGACCTATGGAGTTACCTAACATTAATGAGGTCATAAATCTTTAAGGAACCCTGATGTTGCCACTTTACTACACAAACTTAAATCCTTACTGCATTATAAATTCTTATTCTTATATCCATGTATAAATGTGGCTTTCACTCCCATTCAGATAAGCATTCTCTGAAGAAAGTGCTGACAGTCATAGAAAACCCTAACAGGCCTTAACAGTGAACAACTGATTATAGGGTGTATAATTCCTACAGGAAAACCAACAAGCAAACACATGCATTTAAGACTTGGAGAGTATCAAGGAATTGGGAGCAGAAATAGAGGAAAAGTCAGAAGACTAGGAAGTTGGCTGTAATGTTGTTATGCTTAGAAACGACAAAAAGTTACAGTCACAATAATAAGCCATTCTCGACCTTATGTTATCTTAGTCGCTCTCATCCTTATTTATATCATTTTTTGAGACAAACTCATTGTATCTAGAGAGCATCATTTCATCTCAAGTGGCTTACCAAAATGCCACAGGAATTTTACTGTTTTTCCATCTTCCAGTATTCCCTGACAATCCAGATGTGAACCTCATTGCAACACATTAACTTTTTTAACATCTAGTGTGTGGGTGTGCAAATGTAGACCCTTGTGTTGCTTTACTGACTGACCCTGTAATCACTTTACTGACTGACCAATCCACCAAACATTGCATTTATCTTATTAAGCATAAAGTATAAGCAGCAGTTGAATTCATACTGACCACTACATTTTAGTTACAGTTATCTGTGATTTTTTCCTAATAAATTGTAGTGCCCATATCACAAGAAGTTGAAAATAACATAAATAATTAAGTTTGAACTGTTGACAGTCATGTTATAAAAAAGAGTAACAATTCATTTTCAAAACACTAATAAGTAACTCTATAAGAGTTACTTAATATTAATATTATGGTTATCATTATGTATTTAATATTCCTAAATCATATTTGAATACATAAAATTTCAGTTATTTTCAAATAATCTGTTAGTGTGATGGATTAATATAGGTATTTTAGTGAGCTTGAATCTGATCATACTCATATGGAGGAAATAATAGTACTCATCTTTCAATGTCAATTGTCCCCATAGAGTTCATGTGCTGGAGTGTTGGCTCTCAGTGCCTTGAAGTTAAAAGTCAGGAACTGGCAGAATGAGACTTAGTGATGAGGCTTTTGTCCATATCAGGTATTCATGAGCATCTTATGAAATAAATCATCTTATTTGGAAATGCTCTATAATATCAAGGGCAAGTCTGGGGCTCCTTTGTGATTCCAGTTTTCTGCCTCATCCTATGACCTAGTCGACACCATGTTGCTCCTGTTTCCAATTCTCCATTATTCTACCACCAGAAGGTCGGCATGTTACTTGGGCACTTCAGCAACCATAATATTTATCTAATTGATTTTCTTTGCAAAGTATCCATCTTAAGTATTCTGCTATAACAATAGGATTTGGTGTGATACCGAAATGGTGGGGGTTCCAGTACACTGCCTTAGAATTATAACTATATAATTCAAGTGACTGTATAGACTTTCAAATGATTTGTATAAATATAATATGAAAATACATATACATAAATTAGTCCACACTAGAGCATAATGTCCATGCTAGTAATCAATAGTTTTTCAAAATAACAACGTTATTAATAACAACGACAAATCTCACTAGAGCATAGGCAGGACAAGAAAAAGATTGTGAACATGGGATAGAAAAGCTAAGATAACACCCAGAAAAGTAGATTCAGCCCCTCAGGGGTCTATTGTAAATCAAAACTGTTTCTTGAAACAGAATTTAGTGCACATTGCCTGCTGCATTCAGCATCTTTAACAGTACTTGTTTCATGCCGTCTCTTCAGCATGTGCAGCAAAAGAGTTGCCTCCATTTAATCCATTGATTATTAACAAAGATTTCAGTGCAGCCATCTGGGAACACATCTAAGCCATGTAATTCCATGAACTGCTTCAGATCAATTGGATCAAAAATTCACAAGAGGACATTATTACTTTTAAAAGTTCCCCAGGTGACTCTCACATATACCGGGATTAAAAGGCATTGCTCCACTAGATTAAAAAATGTTAATCAGAACCAAGAATCCTCAAGAGTTTTGACTTAGAGGACAGTCTTCATTCATTTATTTGAGAGAATGCCATTAATTGTATGCCATCATCAACTGAAAGTAATAAAAATGTTTCTTGAATATATTCATTGTAAAATTATTAAGATAGACTACTTGGTGACAGTTATAACAACCAACCAAGAACTGAAGAAAATGAATTTTCATGAAATCATCAAAAAATATCCAATCTCACTGCTACTGGCGTGATAAATTTAATTGCAGAAATTTCAGTTTTATAGCAATAGTAAACATTTGTGTGAATACAAATTTACTAAAATCTATGTGAAATAAAAAACATGTGTACTAAATGAATAATTAAGTAGGTGGTTAATGAGATGAAATGCAAATGTAGCACCATATATGATTTCAATTATTAGCCTACCAACTACTATATTGCTAGACAAACCCACACAATCATTTGTGTACATTGCATCACAGAAAATGTATTAAATTATTCTGCATTTTTTATTTAATTACACAAATATCCTGAAAGATCTTATTATGCTGTTAACAACTGGTTTTTAGAAAGGTTTAACTTGTCCTCCAAATATATGAATATTTAGGAATGTGCAGATTAATATCAATATAATTAAGAAGGTCTGAAAATGGCATAATAATAAAAGTAATAGGTAAACATTTTATTATACCATTATAGTTAAAACAAAAGTTAATATTAAATGAAAAAGTAATATGTATCAGCATTTCAATATTTTATAGCTATGTCCATATGTATTAACATAAATGACTTACATAAGGAAAATATCTGTATTGAAACTATTAAATGATCTGTGAGACAGAGACATAGGTATCTACCACAGAAGAATAGCCATTGGAAGAACCTAGCTGAAGGTCAGGAAAGAAAAAAAAAAGAATGAGGCATATAATACAACTTTATTCATTTAAAAATAACAGAAAGCAATTGGAAACAACTGAGAATATTAGCATTTACAACAAAATATATGTAATTATTTGCATATTAGGCAACATGTGGATTCTTTTACCTGCCTTAGTTTTGAGGCAGGATCACTCATTGACTTGACACACATGGTTTTTGATAAAGTGGACAGCAACCAGCAGTACCTGAGGATGCAATTGATAGCTTTGGCATTTGACTCTCTAAGTTAGGTGCTGATATCCAAATACATATAGTCATGCAGTAATCTCATCACTTAATCCATACTCCATTATATTCCATTCAATGTACAGATCTATTTTATTTTCTCATCCTGACTAAAACAACAGTAAGAATTTGTATACTGAATAGAAAAGTTGATCATTTTCAAAAATATTTATCTTATATGTAATCATATTTTTAGCATATTCAAGTAATAAAATTAGACAAAAATTTCACAAAATACTTTTTAATTTTTGTGTAGTTCATGTGTGTACATGTGATTATGATTTTGTGTGTACATACCGTCAGTGCTACTAAACACCCAGCCATCTCTCCAGCCCCCATTAGTACATAATGTTGACAAATGAACATAGTGAAATTGACAATACATGATTAGGAGCTGATTACAGGTAGTCAGTGTAGTAAATTACTGCTCACTCCCATCTTTGTTGCTGCTTCCTTGGGATGGGCAGAACACATAGTTTTGAGAAGAGGAAGTACAGCAGGACATATGTTAATTGTAAAGAAAGAGGTCAAATTATGGGATGGCCTCTTTAGCCATTGAGTTACACTCCATTTAAACAAATTGGAATTCCCAGTAAAGTTAAACTAACAGTCATGAAAATTTTCCTTTGTGCTTCTGCCCAAAACACCAGTGAATTTAAAAGCAAATTATCAAATCAACTCTATAAATGTACTCTAAATAGAATGCATTATAGTTAAGAATTCATTATTTTTTTCAAGAATTGAGATCATTAAATGTAATTTTCTGAACACATAACACAGAAAAAATATATAAATAAAATAATTATAATGCATTTATGCTAAGTTTCTTGATAATAGAAATTTGAGCTTTGTTTGGATCTCTTAAGTATCTCCAACAAAAACCATATATGAGAACTGAAATTTTTTCATAATGTCTTTAGAAGTTCAAAAATGATCAAGGACTTATGAATATGAGTCACTTGTTATATTTTTTTTTCATCTCAGTGGAACACAGGTGAGGTATAAGGGGATTTTTCTTCATCTCTATGAATTGCCATTGTACAAAAGGAGCAAATAATTGAAATAATTCAACCAAAAATTTGCTATAATTAAAACATTAAGAATGTGAACACTAACTCTTTGACATTTTTCTCTGAGTAACACATTCAGATACACTGCTATTGTAATATGCACAGTAACAACATTTCTATTCATAGATAAATACATGAAGGACATCAGAAAAAATAACTGTTTTAGATTCCTCAACTGTATCCCAGAGAATCTTACGAGTTGATAAAAATATCAACATATGTTTATAAAGAATTCTAAATATTATAAATTTGAATTTACTTTTGTTTTCTTCTTTAGCTAATTTAGGTTCCTAACTTCAGCAAAATTTTGCTAGCCAAAAATGATTTGATTTCTTATAGTGAATATGTCCAGCCAGCAGTATTATACCATACTATGTACATTGTATTAATGTTAATTGCCATATAAATAAATTCTTATGAAATAGTATTGTTTTAAATGCCTAGCCTCTTCAAAATTACTTTAATGAAAATTTTCTAGATACAATCATGCAATTATAGCTTTCATTGTTACTAAATTTCTTGAACAGATCTGTGATCTAGGAATTAATTTGCTATGATAGGAAATGTCTCTGGTTTGCTGGTGTAAAAGAACTTCATTTTCTACTGTGGATTGCTTTACAGCTGGAGGAAGGGGTTCTGCAGATTCCAGTGCGTATGTTCTTGGAAAGCATCAGTACCTTTTGTACAGAACACATGCTGAGTCCCATTCGGTTCTCCAGTGCCCTACAGGCTTATAGCATTACTTGAATGAGAATGCTCTTTGAGTTCCCAGATTCTCCACATTCAGGAAAGTCCTAGGTTCCATTCTGATCCATCCATTTTCACATGTCTGAAGTTCCTCTGTGTCCCCAACAATTCACAGAATCATTCTCTGTTGCTCAAGAAATAGAACAGAAAAAGTAGCCTGTCAGTAAAAGTCCATGGTGCAACTACTTGGTTTTCTATTATTTTGAGTCTAAATGTTTTAATTTTGGAAAAAATATTTAATTTTTTTCTTAATAACTCATTGACCTGACACTAATTTTTTCTCTGTCCAAAGACATAGATATCTATTTTATAATAATACCAACCACAGAATGATCTCTGTGACTGTTTATCAATTTTAAATATGGTTCCCATTTATCAGTATCTACCTAGATGAATATGATAATGCCTGAAAAACTATTCACAAAATAATTTTCTTTTAACCTATAAACTTTGAATGTGAACATTTAAGGACCAGTTTTTATTGCATGTTATTGTGTAGCAAATTTCTCCAAGATATACCTAATTGAGACACAGGGTAACAGAATGGGCAATAAAACTTTCCAACCTTAGGCAAGTTCATAAAGCTAAAGATGTAAATAACTCAAAGGCTTCAGGAAGAACCTGAAACAAATGTGATTCACTGAGTCTCTCCTTCCCTTGATTCTTGGAAGAAGCAGAGATCAGCTCAGCACCCTAAAAGAAAGAGATGTCAGTGAAACTACAAAGAAGAGTCTCAGACCATGTAAGCTTCCTGAAAGAGGCACTGTTTCAATTATTGAGCGGCCTAACAATTTCTATAGTACCATTCAGGATTCCAACTTCAATGTCCTTCATGTTGTGTGATTTTTTTTTTTTTAGTCCTTTGACTTTTATAGGGGCCAACCACCCAGCGTCCACATAAATCACACATGGAAGCTTATTCTTTGTTATGAATGCCCAGCCCTAACTTGGCTTGATTCTTGCCATCTTTACTTAAGTTATATCAACTGCTTTTTGCTGCTGGGCTTTTATCTTTCTCTATTTCTGTATAGCCTTCTTCTCTCTGTGAGTCTTACTGTGTAGCTCAGTGACAAGGGCCCTAATGTCCTTCTCTTCTTGTTCTCTCATTTCTCTTTTCCTTAATTTGCTTCTCTTTATACTCTCTGTCTACCAGCCCCACCTATTCCTTGCTCCTGCCTCCCTAGTGTTTACGCATCTCTTTATCATCACCATCAAGTGTTTTGGACAAGCATGGTGCTAAACAAACTCAGGGTAAACAAATCCATACACCTGAAAATAATACTCTAAAACACTGTCATTCATGCTGAGGTGGTCTTTTTTGATACAGGTGATTTTAACTCATTTCTAAGTTCGCAAGTAATCCTCACTCATGTTCCTATTATTTACGCCAAAAAGGTAATTGGGTCAACAAACTGACTTGGGTGGTATCCTAAGTTTTTTCTGTTATCATTTTTCCATCTATGGATAATAGATGCTGGTCACATCTCCATAGAAATAGTGTGACATTAGAGATAGCAAAGTAAGCATAACTCAGATGTCTCCCAAACAGAAATATTTTATTTTAACAATTATTATTGAGTATATTGAAATCAGCATAGTGATTAGAAACCTTTCACTAATTTTAAAGCTTAGAATTCTTAGTTTATTATGTGACTCAGATTTTAAAAGATAAACTATTATATTTCAGAAAGCAGTTCTTATTTTCAGGGATTTTAGTCATAGATAATTATCCCATTTTTTTGTGTGCTTATATGCCTCCCCTCCAAAAAAATTGAAAGAGTTTAACTGACCTTATCAGTTTATCCTCCTCTATTATTTACCAATCTGCAGAGAAATTGATTTATGTTTCGGTAAATGAGAAACATTATTCTTGGATTATAAATAGCAATACAAAATATATCTCTATTTAGGTACATAAAATTAAGTGTTGATAAAACATTCAATTTTTTCAGATTAAAATAATTTTCAATTGTAAAATATCATAATCGAATTATTCAGTAAACACGTTCTTGTTTGTACAGAACAATATAAGGACAAACCATAGTTTCATCTAAAATTTACTCAATAGTTGGAGGCAACCAAGCAACAAATTTACATGATTTTAGTTTATGCATTTGGTTGATGTTTGCTGTTATTTGATGAAATTTCATTTGGAATTAAAAGAAACCAATAACAAAAGCATTAATTGGATAACTGCTAATTATTGTAAACCATGAAGATTACATTGTTGCCTTTTAACTTTGTAAGATTTGTGACATCAAATTATCCTAAAGAGCATATGTAAATGTGAGATTTCCTACGAAGTCACTTTCCAACAGCTCAAAGTTTTTAAACAATCTTTGTCTGCTAATTATCTAATTAACTGGGAAAGACAGTCCAATTATAATCTTGAAGTTCACTGTGGATATATAATTATTTTTGTAATCATTAACTTGGCTTAATCACCTTTAACACTAGTCTTATAGGTCCTCAACTAATGAGTTTTATCAGCTAATTACTAACTATAGAAAAAATTGATTTTCATTAAGATCTTATAAGATCTATTGTCTTCTGGGTTGGAATTTGAGGACACTGTGTGCATGACACTAAATAAAGTTCATTGAAGGTCAAGTTTTGTGAAGCTCAGAAATTCTAAAATATAATTGATTTGTAGGGGCACAGATAGGTACACACAAAATCAACTGTCATTAATCTGTATTATAATCTTTGGCATTTTGTCTCTATATAAATACTCCTTTAATGTAAATTAAGTTTTGAATGCTCAATTTTATATTTTCTAAATAATAATTTTTTTAAAAAGCCAAATTATTAAAGATGGAATTATAAAATTGGTGAAAAAGGTCTTATACAGAAGTAATGGTTTTTTGTTTAAGACTTTATTATAATGTCTTTTTATAAAATTATTATCTATTTTCTCATTTTAATATCAATACAGAATGTTTTCACATCAATATACAGATATTGCTATTTTTTGTGATACTATACTAACTTTGAAAAGTCACAATTTGAAAGTCATTTACTTTGGCAAATTAGGTTCATTATGAAGCTGGAAATGAGTTCAGTAGATATTTGTTCCCTTTAGATCATTATTTGGATGTAATAGACAGTTTTGGTCCCAAAAGATGAAACAAAATATTTACATATTTATGAAAATAAGTACTCACATATATCTGAAATTATTCATATGAATACCCAATGGTAAATACACTATAATTTATATTTATAACTTTAGAAATAGTGCCATCTGTCTTACAAACAGCAAGAGACTACTCTAAAATAGCTGTGATTCTTTCATGTTAAATTTGATTACTTATAAATTACATAATAATTCATGTAAAATTTCCAAACAATTAGAAATTTTAAAATATATTTTCTCTTCTTTTTTATATAAACTAATAAGACAATATTGAAAAATTAAAAAAATATTGAATATATTTATTATCATCAAGGAATATAAAGTCAGAACAATTAAATCAATGCAAATAAGGTCTTGAAATATTCTAAAAGCAACTGTGTGATATGTTTCCCTTCTTTTAGAACTAAAAATATTTAAAAATTATTTAAAATTTTGTTCATTGTCTTTAGAACCTATGAGAGTATTAAAATTGTGAAACTTTTGGTATTTCAGATATGATAATATATATTAAAAGCAAAACAACATTACAGAAGAATGTTATAAAGTCACTTTGTTAACATATTAAGTGCAAATGCAACTCAGTAAGTAATAAAATTAAAATATGATCAGGAACACAAATTAATCTACATAAAACTTTAGGTAATTTAAAATATACATTATATATATTCTGAGCAATAAATTCCATTTTAAACAGGAAAAACTGATACATTGAAAGGTAATAAAAATACCTAGCTACTTGGACATAAGTATTTATTGTCACACTTTAGAATTGTTTAATAATTTTTGCAAGGCACAAAAGTATTTGCCAATTATTAACAGTAACTACATAACAATTGAAATGCACAGTTATAACTCATGGAGCAGTTGCAAGGACATGGTGCATTGTAAAGCTACAAATATTGCATTACAATAAACAATGTCTTACATTCTAAAATATGAGTATTTTGATAGATTTTGGAGTCAAAATTCATAATATATCTTGAGGTAAATTAGTACGTATGTCTACTGTCCTAGTATGTGTTCAGTATGTGTTTTGATTTAGCTGGCCTTTAAGAAAGCAGTATACAGCTCAGGGTTAAATTCACTGTATTTCCGTGCAATCTTTTACAACCTACACTAATGTACAGCTGTAATTTTAAGGTATGTACACTTTCACGCCCCAACTCATGAGCAATGCATGTTTGTAATGATAGTATTTTGCTGAAAATAGAAAATACAGGCTAAAA
The DNA here is from genome assembly GCA_001685075.1 of Bramus lutescens. NCBI lineage: Eukaryota > Metazoa > Chordata > Mammalia > Rodentia > Cricetidae > Bramus > Bramus lutescens. The sequence continues at coordinate 216,855 of LOEQ01001068.1, forward strand.
GCAGCCTTATAAACTGAATATTCAAACTAAATATTGAACAGAATATGTGAGCATTGTTTGGTAAACTACTTGGTACTACCACTTGTTACCTTGTCATTTTAGAATTAGTGACTCAATACCTTGTAAAACTGTTAAGGTTTCTATAAACTATCATTCATTTCTTCACCACTTTTCCTTTCTACACTGTTCAGTAAAAGAGAGTGAAGGCCCCATTGTTAGGGTCAAACACACAGACACAGATGCCAACTCACAGCACAGGCTTCCTGCAGGCGCAGATTTATACAAGGATACAAACGTAGGGAACTTGAGGCAAAGAATTCAAATTTGGTCACGCCCTTGCTTAAATGACTAAAAGAGGAAGTGCTTCGATTTCTATCCTTGATGTGACACCATCATATTTTTTGATGACTCTGAATTTATTATTAATGTGTTTGAATTGACCACAATGGAGTCTACTATTATCCTATCTAAAGGCAATTAATTTTGTAGTAGTTAGATACTATGATGATATAGTTACTGATTGTCAACTTCACATGATCTCAAGTCACTTTGGGGATAAATTTACAGATATGTATATGAGAAACATAATAGATTAGGTTCATCTAGGTAAGAAGACACATCCTAACTGCCAGACTGAACACAATGGAGCAAGAGGAGCTGAGTGGCAGAATGTTTTGCTCTCTGCTTCTTGGTTGAGACTTCAGTGTGACAACCTGACTCACACTTCTGCTGAGACAAACTTTGCCATAAATGTCTCCTTAAAATATGCAGGGAAATGAACCATTTTCCCATTCCATTGCATTCATTAGGTATTTTATCATAACAATGAAAAACATGCCTATTAGCATTATTGTTTTCAAGAAATATTCAAGAATCTATTTTTCAAAATACTTATGAGTTTTGCATATACTATTTCAGCTTAAAATAATTTTGTCACAAATAATTTTTAGTAGTTTTATAATATTAATTTACATAAATAGAAATAATAAGCTTATCATTTTTGATTAGTAGTTGATGTTTTAACACAGGTGTATTCACTACTATAAAATCCATATCACTAAATATGTTCATAGTTAGAGTATATTACTATGTTCATATTTGCAGATGGCTGACCCAAAAATGCAATAGATTATTCTGGCTCTTCTTCATCTCTGTTTCTGCCAAGTTTTCACTGTTTACTAATCTTTCTTCTTGCTGTTAGCTTTAGTAAACGTCATGATTACTTCATAGACTCCCACATGCACATGTTATTAAATATGATCTTTACCCCAATTCCACAAAGTCTGAATTTCAGCAAAGGTTACAGTTAAATTAGAAGAATGTATTTCTTCCTTTCTTTCTTACATGAAGCCATGAACTTGAATCTGAACATGAGAAACTAAACAGAGGTGAAATTAATTTTCCCACACCTGTTTTTAAATTCTAACTCCTTACTAATAAAGCATAATGGAATCCAGAAAAATTATATAATCTCACCATTATGAGTGACTGGTTGGTAGTCTTCAGTGTTTTCAAGGCTTCATGTGTTTAAAAAACTGAGTTTGTTATATATTTTTATACTACATTTTATATGTATAAGTATACATAAATATTTCATATATTTTGTAGATATTCTAACAAATGTGATAAATTGTACTAGAATTCTTAAACATGAAAGAGAAAACTAGAATAAATGAAATGAATTGTATTCTATAGAGCTGATGAATATAATTACTATTTTACAATTAGTGTCTGTCACAAAAATGTTGATTAATTTTGTGAAAATTAATGAAATATTGACAATTTTGCTTAAGGGTTGGTGAGGTCTTTGAATAATATATTTCTCTTCATATTAAATGTAACTTTACCATAACATAAGAAATAAAATATTTGAACAAAATTTCTTAAATTATTTTGGGATGTTTTAAAATAAATATCCAGTTTATTTTACTCATTTTTTATCTTATATCCATGTTTTGCAAATATGTTCATTCATCTTAAACTATTTGTTAATATTAGCCAGTAATAATCATTTCACAAACTACTATTTTGGTATACTTGTCACTTAAAAATGAAGCTGGGTGGTCCTTATACATATTAAACTTTACAGTTGACTTTAGCTACTTGAGGAACAACAGATCATTTCTACAGTGACCAATAAGCTTTTTAAATAGACAAAATATTAACCACATTTAGTTTTAAGTATCTATCTCTAAGCTTTCTCAATGACTCATTTAAAATGCATAGCAAAGTCAGTTGATGCTAATTTTTACATTGATTAACAATATGTAGAATCAATTCTTGGAAATATTGTGCTAACACATTTTCCCTTCTGTATGAATTGTGGGACTGCTAAATGACATCAAATTTTAACATTTGAACTTAATTTTTCATTTAATGTTGAGACTAATAAAAGATAGGAAATGCCAAGGGTGTCTGTGAAAATGTACTAAATGTATTAAATGCATTTAAATATTAAAAACATTATTTGTAGTACAAAAATAACAACACCACTATAATGGAAATAATACTTTGTCAAATGGATCAATAAAACTTTTAACAAACCTGTAATATAAGATAAATGAGACAATGAAATCTGATCCTCTAATGAAATTAACTCATTTTAAATTAAATAATTCCTCATACTCATTATAGGTGTTTTCTCCATCTTTTCTCTACATTTCAAATTTTTATAAGTGAATTCAATTAAATTATCCCATTAAATTTTACTTCCTTTTAGTATTCATTAATGTACTTTGAGTGCTCCAAATGATTTTAGATGCAGATTCTAATAATCTTTCAAACAATAGCAGGTATTCATAGCTTTCCCTAATTAGTTTTCTACTGCATAAATACTAAAATGAATTTACATTACATATTTTGATTCATATACAGTTAAAATTCCAAGGATGTCTTTGAATACAAATAAGCTAGAAAATTATGAACTAGAAACACTTGCAAGTATAAAGGCCATTACATTTTATGGGTTAGCTGTTTTTCACAACAAAATTTAGTCAGTTTTCTTATATTTCCCCTGAGTATTTGCTAGATATATAAATTTAAGGATGCAGTTCACCCTGGTGAGTCAGAAATGATGAAAATAGAACTTGAATATGATCATAAATCTAATTGAAGTTCTTCCCTCTGGAATCTAACAGACTAATATACATGAAGCAAACAAAGTAGAAAGAATGAAGATATGAATAATATTTTCCAATATATTCTCATTGTCTTAATTCATTTTAAGCATATGAAAAATTATTTTTAATTGTTAATTTTATTAATTTCTTTACACTATATTTTTATTTAATAATAACAATCTCTACTTAGTAAAGGCACTATAGGAAGACATATGCAGTTATTGTTTCTTGCATAGAATATGATTGAAATTAAAGTAATTGAATAATTAGTAGTGAACCTCACCCACACTGCTTTTTAGTTCCATCTATAAATTTACATTTTCAGATGACTTTCCTGCTTAGTTCCATATTAAAACAGTAATCAGTATTTTGTTAATGATCAAATGTGTAGAATAGAGGTGAGGTTGTAATTTTGATTGATATGTGTGCTTGGTGTGGGGATTTGGGTGTGAAGTGACCATATAGACTCATGGATTTGAACACATGGTCCCTTAATTGTGTGTTGTTCACTTTTTAATCTGTTGCTGCCTTTTAAACTACAGCTATCGTAGTCAGCAATTGCAACTCTGATGCTACCTGCAGTGGTTAGGCCACAAGAGCCACAGACTGAGGAAATTCTGTTCCCTCAGGCTCTAACTCTTTTAAAATTAGAAATGGACTTATCTAAATATCTGTTCCTCTAAAGAACTCAAGATTCAAAGGTTGAAGTTGAATTCTGCTCCGCAGAGAGGCTGAATAGCAAGCACAGCACCTAGCTCACCTCTTCATGTCTCCCCAGAAGTTCCCATGCTTCTCTTTATCCCTATTTAAAAACTGTTCTTCACCTGGTTCCTCCCTACAACTTCCTGTTGGTTAGTTGCTGATTCAGTCTCCTGACTCCAGACAAAATTTATTCAGCCAAACACATCTTTACATCATTAAACAAATGTTTCAGAGCATAAACAAAAGTATCACACCTTAAAATAATATTCTACAACATTTCCCCATTTTTTCTAAATAATGAAAATGAAAGATTTGACTCTAGCATAATAAGACTGTACACAATAAGAACAATTATTGAGTAAAGATTTCATTCACAATACAATGAATTCCATTATTTTGTATCTGGCAAATTAAAAGAAAATATTCTATTACCTGTCATATCTTACTGAATCTCAAGTTTTATATCTAATTACTCTCTATCATAGCTAAGGAATACTACAACTGTAACTATCTAGTCTTCAAATACTTCAAAGACCTATATAATATGACACTGAAGAAACTCTTGTTGAGTTTGCTTTCATTGTTGTAAGGTTGGCCATTGAGTGAACTATCTGCTCTTGACTTTGACTGTTGACTATGTGCTGTGCAGGCTGAACAATAAGCACCCACAGTAAAGTGATTGCTGCAAACTTGACAAAATAAGATGTGATAGTTATTCAGGGTTCCTACTTCACAGAAGAAACTGCCAGACATTCTTCTGCAGGATACAGAGGAAAGTGAATGACAAACTAACAATATAGCTGGAAAAATCTTTCAAATTTCATGCTTCATTGAAAAGTTTGCCAGATATTAAGGGCTTGAAGGCTGAAAATGGATGCTTCAATGTTGCAAAAGAATTTTGGGTGACATACCAGGAATTCAGATATCTCTGTCATTTCTAGAGCTTTTGGATGTCACTTGCAATGCACATTTTAGTTATTTAAATAATAGTACATCCTTCTGGTGCCTTTGATGGAGTTGAAGATTACATAACTATAGTTGCTGTTTTTGTTAGATACATATGACGAAACATATGTTAGGTGAAAATTTTGGATTTATTAAGATATGATAGATTATAGAGTATTGTCTTTTAATTTTCCAGACTCAAATGAATTAGAATTCAGTACACTGTGAGTATTATATTCATTCGATAACTGTTTTTATTGTATATAGTCTTACTATGGTAATTTTTTATTTTTGTTTAGAAAGAGAATGAGGGGAAATGTTGAGGAATATTATTTTGCACTGTGCGACTTTTCCTTACACAGTATTTGATTAACTGGGTGAAGCTGTGTTACTGTGACTGTCTAAAACTCCTAATGGTACTACTAAAGATCTAAATGGATAATAGCAATGCAGAAGCAAGAATAAGTGGAACTGGCAGAGAGAGAGCGTAGATAGAAGGAGATATTGAGGAAAAAGAGGAGCAAGAGAGAGAACAAGGAGAGGAGAACACTAGGGGCCAGCCACTCAGTAACCTAGCCAACCATGGAACAGGACTGAAAGTAAGATATACAGAAGTGAGTAAAGAAAAAAATCCCAGATGCAAAAGGTAATTGGAATAATTTAAGTAAGAATAGCTATCAATAAAGATGTAGAACTAAGGCCAGGCACTCTTAACTAAGAATAAACCTCAATGTGTGATTTATTTGGGAGGTTGGTAGTGGGTTCCTCAAAAATCAAAAGAGTAAAATATCACACAATTGTGCCATTGCTTGGGGAAGTTATGGAACTTCTGGAGCACCTCCTTTCTAAAGTAGTATATCACTGGAAGCAGACTTTCAGACTTTACAGCTTCATACCAATTCTATGACTACCTCTTGGCTTTTTGTGCTGCAGTTAAGATGTGATCTCTATGATTCTACCAACCTGCAATGCCTCCCAACAACAATTTTTGGACTGTTCCTGTATTGATAGGGGAGTGCAGGCCTGCTTTTCGTTTGGCCCAGCTCCTGCCTGGCTAGCTCACTCGGTAGAACATGAGACTCTTAATGGAGGGGGGAGGACCTTGAACTTCCCACAGGGCAGGGAACCCTGACTACCCTTTGGACTGGAAAGGAGGGGGAGGGGAAATGGGGGAGGGAGAGGGAAATGGGAGGAGGGGAGGAGGTGGAAATTTTTAATAATAATAAAGAAAATGGAAAAAATAAAATAAAAATAAAATTCTTTTAATGGTTAAAAAATTTTTCAGTAAAGATACAATGAAGTAGAAAACAATAAAGCAGAATGCATGTCATGAGCAATAAATCATTTAAAGGTATAGTATTGTCAGTATTGTACACACACACACCTACATGCATGTGTCCATGTGTCTGTGTCTATGCTCCAGGTGACAGCACAAGGCACATGTAAATGGAGATTTTTTTCTTCATTTCATTAGTCTCACTGATCTGGTTTTTCTCCACCCACTGGGTCTCTGTAGCAGCTTATGAAATAACCAGTCGGAGGCTTAATATAAGTTACAATAGTTTGGCCAGTGGCTTAGGCTTCTTACTGGCTAGCTCTCATAAATTAACCCATTTTTTTTATTAATCTGTATATCACCATGTGGTTGAGTCTTACTGGTGATGCCCTGGCATCTAGCATCCCAGGTAGCTGGATGGGGTCTCCCCGGATAAAAGGTCTCTCAATCCCTATCTTTGTTTTGATTTCCTGCCTAGGTATATTCTGCCTGGCCTCTGGCTGAACCAACTTTATTCATCAACCAAAAAATGAAACACATAGTCACAGCAAAGAGAAGGTCATCGGGAACATATTAAATTTATCAACATTTAAAGAAAAATTACATTGAAAATACAAGCAAAACCCTTTTTATAATACAGTACAGGAGAACACCAAATTACAATCTGAAACAGAATATATCACTCATTTCATCAAAACCTTGAACGTTGTTAGCACAAATAAAGTTTGAAATAAAAAACTATTTAGAAAAATGGGAAATTAAGCTTATAAATTTAGGAAAATTTAATGAAGACATAAGGATACATCATTTCAAGTTTGTTTCCTCTTTTAACTTTAATTTTGGGTTTATTGTTGAGAATTTTATTTACTTGCATAATTAAATATAATCATGCTTAATTTTCCTTTCACTTTGTTCTCTCTCCCTCCCAACAATGCCATTTTCTTTTTTTATTCATTTTGTTAATTTTTGATAAACAACCAAATTCAGGAAGTCTTGACCACTGGAGCTTCTGCTCAATGGGACTCTGTCATTCAATGAGCCATCCACTCTCCATGACTGCACTTATTTGATGTGGAAATATGTGCACAGCTATGAAACTATCCACAGGGCTGGAAGCAATCTATGAATGGCCACATCCTTAATTTAAAAAAATGGCTATCCCTTCCCTAGAAACAAATCAAGTTTAATAGCCCCTCAGTCTATGGAAACATTTAGAGATCATATGCACCATCTATGGAAGGATTTGCACTAGCCTAATTTGATGGAGGTAATGAGTAGGTAAGGACAGCTACTTACTGTATGTTTACAATTCTAGTGGTCTTCCCATTTCTGTAATGTACGGGTTCACAGCACTCCTTCAGAAGTTGTAGCTATTACATTTTTTTCTATCTCCTTTTCTATGATGCTTCCTGAACCTTTGCTAATGTGAGGTGAGTGGATAGGGGTGGGGTGGAGGGATGTGGAGGAGTGGAAGGAGGGGAGGGAGTGGGAACTGGGACGGCTATGTAAAATGAGAAAATATAGGTTTTTTTTCAAAAAAAATAACAGGCCAGGTATAAATATAAAACAAAAATGAGACTTGTTGGAAAGAAGGAGTTTAAGGGGAGAGGGAGAGGAGTCTGAGAAGGTAACTGGGAAATTCAATCAATGTGTGTAAGTGTGTGTATGTATATGTGTGTGTGTGTGCAAAACTGCGCAATAATAATAAATTTAAAACCCAATATTAAAATACCCAATAGCATAAAGTAGAAGGCATCATGCACACAGTCATTGTTTCATCTTCTTCAAGATGAGAGGGTTTCTCCCTCTGCTTGGGTCGATGTGTATCAGTCTCCACAGATGGAAAAGGCTGCTAGTACCATGAATGCAAACAAGTCTCATTTTTGTCTTATACTTATACCTTTGTTGTGGTCCACTGTCTTTAAGTGGGATTTCTTCCATGATCATGGACCTGGGGAAAGAAGTTACTGGAGTAAAGACAACTGCTTATCAGTATTACACCACTGAGGAATATGACTCCCTGTCCCCACGTAAGCACCAACAGAATGTAGCTCCTCAGATGCAGTTGAATCTTCTGATAATGACATAGTAGTTAAAGATTCAATCTTATGCTTGTAGACACTACTGTTGTGATTTTGTTAATGCAATATCCATGACATTTCCAGAATATTGCATTTATTTATATATTTAAGCTTATGTTTTGTTAGGTTGCTGTCTTATAATTTAAAATTGCTGTCAAAACTTTTATGACTAGAAATACAGCAGTTTCTCTATTCCCCCGCCCCTAAAAGGAATCAGCCACGTATAAGGGCACAAACATAAATATTAAGAGGCAATTTGACAGCATTGTTGTATGCCATAATTACAAGGGAAGGTTAGACTTTTGGGACTGTGATCATCGACAGGTTTGGACGATCATTATAGCACCAAGCATAATGTTCCTTACAGTGGAACAGCCATCTAATCAAATCCTCATTTTTCCCATTTTCCCACTATGGCACTTATGTCCAGATATTCTCCTCTACTACTACCACTTTCTTAAAACAATGCAATTATTAACTGAAATGTAAATACTCTTCCTTATGTCCACAGAAAAATGTAACTGTCACTTCTATGAAGATTCTTTCTACAGCAAATGGAGACCATAAGTGACAGTCACTCTTGATTAAAATAGAGAGAACAACTGCCTGTGGTACCCCGTCTTAAATTATAAGTTTATAACAAATACTGAAATCTCAGGGAATAGTCTGAAAACAGTAATAGAAAAATTGTGAGAACCAGAGGCCTAGGCATCTACTGTATTTGTTTCTTCACTGCAGGAGAAATAAGTCTCACATGATATTCAACAATATGGTAGCCTAAATAAAACTAGAAGAAAGGCAACAGACAGGATGCAATCATTGACGAAGGAAGTTTTCAAAAACTACCTGTAGATGAAGAAATAAAGGTAACTAGTGACTGCTTACATGAAAATGTCATCCCCAAGAATGAGCTACTAAATTGAATATCCAATAATAAGTAGTCATCTCCCAGTGTATGCATATGAGTATGCTACATAGAGTCAGCTGGTTTTATATATATTTATATGTGTGTGTGTGTGTGTGTGTGTGTAATCATTATAAATGAATAGATTTAAGAGAATGAAGACAGTTAATCAAATTAGAAGGTAAAGGAAAGTGAACATTGGGCAGACAGTTTACAATAACTGAGAACTGACTGAAGGTGGTAAATATGGTATATAAATATATGAAATGTCATAGTAAAGCAACATAATTCTGCACAATGAATAATGAAAGCAAAAAGAAATAAAAAGAAAGCTGTAGACAATTTGCATCTCTGATTCTAGTTCTCCAGAAGATCAAAGAATTCAGTTCAGGTGAGAAAAGTGGTTTAAGCAGAAATATGCACATAGTGCATACAGTTTGTCTTTTATACAAGATTATGCTGAAAATATCCTTAAAGTCCTTACATATTTATTTTATTTTATTGATTTTCTGTTTATAAAATTGTACATATAAAATCACCAACCTGCATAAAAACATACACATGCAAAAATATTTCTCATCGGCCAGGAAACTGAATATTGCATATAAGCTTAGATAACTAGTAAGTTAGTCAGAGTTCTGTTTTCACTACTTGACTTCTTTTCTAAAAGAGTTATGCTAAAAACTTCCTGGTTGTGACCTGGCAAGTGGTGGTACATGACTTTAATCCCAGCAGCTAGGAAGCAGATACAGGCAGATCTCTTTGAGCTCATTGCAAACTTGTTCTACAAAGTGAGTTCCAGGACAGGCTCCAAAGCTACAGAGGAATCCTGCTCAGAAACCAACAAACAAAGAGAAACTTCTTGTTTACTTTCATAAACTTCCTACCTTATAGTAGAGTTCTAATACTCAACACTGTGCGAATGGCTAGCTCATATATTCTATTGTGATTTAAAACATCTATCCATTTATACTAGGTCTTCACTGATAAAAAAATATTTATAGAAGAAGTTGTATACATTTGATTTGCCCATATAATATTACTAAGCCTGGAGTTAGTAAAAAGCAATGATCATAGGCAAAATAATAGGGATGATATTTTGTGGTATATGTAGACAGACATAGTTGAAAACTGAATGATAATGAACTTGTACTTGTGTTTGCCATATAAACAAAAAGAAAGAAACACACACACATGATTTCATGAAATTAATAAAGCATCTTAGCAACCCTCTAACACATACAAGTTGTCAACAACAGATTATGAAATAAATCAATAATGTATTTGAACAAATTTGCACTTTTAAGTGAAAATGTGTCTTCTTTTCCTCAACTGTTCACAAACAGCCCCCCTTTTAGGCTATATAAGTTACTTTTGTCTCTCTGTTTTGTACCTTAAAATTATGTAGCTAGATATTTTCTTTGTTAATAAATAAGAAACACAAGGAATATGAGTCTAGTACAACATGCATCATTTGAATAAATAATTTAAATAAAGCATAGTATATATTGTTTTGTTAAAAATGCTTTCATTCCACATAGTTAGGAAGGTGTTGAGGGCTATGCCTGTGGCAAATGTCATTTCATTTCAAAAAAGAGATGTTTCTGAACACATCTTCAGTGTGTATGTTTGAGTGTCTGGGGGATTTAGGTTATGGATCAGAAAAGAGTGTTCAGCTGAGGGTGGGTTAAAAGGACAGGAAGAAGAAACAACAGGATCTCCCATTTTACCTCTGTTTCCCTTATAACCAATGATTAGAGATGGAGAATCACAGCTGCAAAGTGATCCTGCATCTGCTTTCTGAGCTGCTGGAGAATTTGATTTCCTGTGGGGAAGCCCCCGTGATTCATGTGTCCCTTAAGCATGAACTCCACTCACATCCACACCAAAGGACTTATTCAATTTAGGAAATAATATTATGATAGTTATTTGATTCAAGGTTTTTATGGCCATAGATATTTACCTGGAAACTCAATGATAGCTTCATCTAGATTTTTAAAAAGATCCTACATTTTTTTTTGTTTTTAAGCAACAATTAAATATTTATACTTCATTTTCAAGATAAGTATAAGTATTCTTTCACAAAACAGTCTCTCAGAATTTTTTTTGTCTATTTTGGTTGTGATTCAAACCTTGAGACATGTACTAGAGTTTAATTTTTCTTTCTCTTTATTCATGGATATGAAGATTAACTACCCTAAGGCAAGAATTAAAACAATATATACTCGAGAGGTTTCTCAACATGTGGGTTTAGGGAAGAAATCAGTTTCCAAAGTAGATATTTCAGTAAAAACGAACTTTTAGAAAAAGATCAAACTGAAATTTCAGTGAAAGTCATAACGACTTCCCGCACCTAAAGTAAATTCCCTTGTTTTGCTATTCAAGTTGCCTTTTAAAGTCCTGTTGATCCACCAGCTGGACAGAAGCCTACCTTTATCCCCTCCATGGCTCTGGCCATAGATATTGAATGAAAAATATTTCTTTTTTGCAAGATTTTTTTCCTTTCCCTGCTCTCCATAGCTTTTGTTGTCTGTGTTCATAGAGTTCAGTACATCCTTTCTCCCAAATACTCTGAACCACATACATCATTTTTCTTACATCTCCTGGGATGTGCTAAAGCTACCAAAATCTTTTGTTTCACACGGCTTTCACTTTTATTCTTATTTTTGGATGTTCTCCTTTTTATCCAAGAAACAACAATAAAATAAACACACATCCCAGCAAAGTCTTAGGAACTGAGGATATTTATATTCAAATGATACTGGGTTTTCCTTTTCTTTCACCATGAAGAAAAACAGCCATGTAAAACTTGGTGAAGGACGGACTGATGAGAAATGGAGGCTCGATATGAATTATCAGTCAGGGCTTCTCTATTTCCACATGGGACCATTCTTTTTTGGCATGAAAATGTCAACTCTGTTGCAAATACTTTCTGGCTATGGAGATTTACCCTATAATCTTTTAGTTTTTCTTTTCTTTTTTTTTTAAGAATTCAATTTTACTCACAGTGCTCCCTAGTATAGAATTTGTATTCAGGCTGACATTTAACTCATGGCAATAATTATATCTCAGCCTCTTCATGGGGTTATAGGTGAGAGACACTATGTCAAGATAGTATTTGTTGTTTGAAGAAAATTATGAGGCATTAATATTAAGCTATCTTAATTCACAAATTATATTTGATGGTATGTTCAAAAAATTATAACCCCTCTCATAACTCATATTCAAGTGTTAAATGTTGTTTTCATTTAAATAAATGTCATTGTTTATATTTATAGTATTTCTCAAAATTAATGTAACATTATATATTCTGAAAGTTTTCTTTATTCAGTTTTATTACTGTCAACAAGTTCTGCTAAAATACTGTGGACTCTGATATTTTAAAAACCTTCCAAAAATATACATATATACATTTTTCTCTACCTGTCAAATTAAGAACAATATATACTTTAAGAAATAATAAAATACTTTACATATATTAATGAGCAAATATAAAGTTTGTTCTTAATTTCTGAGACGTAACATGTTGAACAAAAATGCAATTGACAAATACGTGAAATTTACTTACAGGGAATGCAAAAATTAACCTTTATCAATAGTTTCAATAACATATAGTTTTATAACTACCTATGTGTCTGTCTCCTTTGTGATGGGGGATTCCCCTCTGTATTCTGTGAATATTATTAATAATCTGTCTTGGGTCTGGCAGGGCAGAATACTGGTAGGTGGGGAAAACTAAACTGATTGCTGGGAGAAAGAAGGCAGAGTTGAGAGATGCCATGTAGCCACTAGAGGGGAAAGATGCAAGCTGTCAGCTGAAACCTTACTAGTAAGCCACAATCTTCATGGTAAAATATAAAACAATGGAAATGGCTTAATTTTACAGGTAAGAGCTAGCTAGCAATACACTTAAGAGATTGGCTAAGCAGTGATTTAATTAATACAGTTTCTGTGTGGCTATTTTGGGAGTCTGGGCATTCAGAAAAGAAACAGGCGGCCTCCTACTAGACCTTTGTGCTAATTTTATTCCCAATAAATTGAGATTGATGCTGTATCCATGTTGCTTAAGAATGTGACCTTCTTTGAAATGAGTTATTAACTGATTTATATTCAATTTGAGCTATTATTCTCATGTATTCGAGGCTTGCTTTCCAATTGTTGGTGTATTAAGACATGATAAGAGACTCAAACATTATTAATGAGTTAACCCATTGACTAGTTCATAGCTGAGCAGGATATTTTGAAGGGGCATTGTTCAGAAGGCAGGCTACTGTGGGCACTACTTTGAAAGATAATATCTGTTTCAGAACATCAAGAGCTTCTCTTCCCTGTCTTTTTCTGATTCCAGATGTAATTAAGGGAACAGCTCTGCTTGATAACATGTCTCTTGCCCTGCAGATATGTTGAGGCCAGTATAACATAGACTGGAACACCTAAAACAGCTCACTAAAGCACATTTAAACTCCTTTGCGGATGTATTCTTTAAAGAAATGAAAAAAAAAGAGGAACAAGAGTTAAATAATTAAAATAAAATTTGGTATCTCATTAAAGTTGGAAAACCACTGCAGAAAAAGACACTTAACTAACTAAAAATAACGTGAGTGACAGTAAAAGGAAAGAGAAATATCAGAAGTTACAAATGCCCTAGAAGCTACCGGATCAGCATTTGCAGAAAAAAAAAATCCAAATAATGTCCTGATTCAATGCTCTAGCCACAAAACCTGTGGAGAAAGGAACTTCATTTTTAATTTTCAACCATTTGTTCTAGTAACTCTCTCTATGCCAGTTATTTGTAGAAATAACTTCATCAGTTCTAATTAATCATTTTCTGTTTGTTTATCTACCATCGTAAGTAACCTGTCTCATGTGCACATCTCTATTGTTGGTATATTAATCTCACTTTGATCCAACTTCTATAAAACAACCAAAATTGCTTTTGCTGCGTCGACTGTCCCACCAGTTGTATACCTGTTGATTTAAAACTATTTCTATTTTTCAGAAAGCTTTGCCATTTTCAAAAAATTAGTTATGAGTTTTTGCATATTCTATTACATACAACTTGCTTAAGATTATGCTTTTCAAAGCAAAATTCCCTTTGATTTTATGGGTGTGCATGCTTTTCATTCTTAGCAACTACCTGCCCCAGGACAAGATAATCTCTTATTCATGACAGCCCCCAAATAAAACAGATGAGCCTGTTCTCTCCTCCTGTAATTTGATTTTTTTGGCTTGTCAACTTTTCCTCTCATCTCTGAGTTTCTTAAGTTATCTGATATGGCAAGCATTTTGAGTATCAGAAATGGATGGGATTTTATTTACCATCTGAATCGAAGATAGAAGTCATTCCACTTATATTCTAGTTATTTCGTCTGAGTAATTTCAAGATCCTTAGTACCATCTAAAGGGAATACAAGTTTCTTTCAAGTTTCAGGACATCAAGACCCTGTGCTTATGCAATCTATGGAAATACCTATACTTTAATTAAATCGTATTTGATACCACTAAAGCATTTCTGTATCAGCAAATTCTACATTGGCATAAGTACTTAATCCATTTCTGAAAACACAGATTTTTTTTGATTACAATTACAATGTTCAATAAGTTCATACTTACAGAGGTAGACCATTAAATTCAACATTCCAAAAAATATTTGATAGATTGTATGGTATTTTATCAAGTCATTCACTTTCATAAATACTTAGACAACATTCATTTCACATGCTATGCCTTGTTGGAAAAGATACTGTAAATTAATCCTGACTATAAATTGAACATATAAATATTCCTCCAAGATTATAAGTACAGGAGAGTTTATGGGTGAGTTTGTGATTGTTTGCAAAGATGAATTTTTTCTTCTCACCAGAGGTATACATATTAACAATAATAAAAATTGTGTATACCATCAAGCTGGCAAGAAAGGTTACATTACTAAATCATGAATATCAGTGTGGTTATAAATATTTATATGAACAGGCATACAGCAGTTTAAGAAATTCATGTTACTTGTATGTTCTAATTAAGAAAATAACTTTACTAATTAGTCTGAGAAGACAAAGTGCATATCTATCTTGAAGTTTTAAGGAATTTTATAAAATTGTTGAGAAAAAGTACTAATAAATAATGCAGCCTTATTTCTCATTTGTATGGTCACAACTGAATTTTTAAAACTTTGCATTTACATGAATGTATTTCCCATTGATTACAGGCTGACTTACCTTTTATATGATATTTTATAAAAACTAAAAAAGTGAATATTGGCAAAAATAATAATCATATATGCATATTTATTTATTTGTCACTCTAGTTTCCATGGCTGTGATAAAACATCTTGACCAAGATAATTGAAAGAATAAGCAGTTTATTCTGGTTTATGGATACAAGTTTAAGTAGCCAATATGATGGGGAAACATAATCTAAATTTGAGAGATGACATTTTTATGCACAAAGATTAAACAATGCATGTGAACGAAAAGTGGTAAAAGATTTTTAATCTCAAAGCCCACCACTTGCGACATTCTTTCTTCAGTTATTCTGTACCATTCAAAAAGGTGGATGGGATACACAGATTTCAATACAATGAGAAACATTTCTTACCCAAACCATCACAGCATATTGTTTGAATTTTGTAAATGTTTATATTGTCTTTGGGAAGAAAAGAGAGATGGGGAAAATGATGCAATTGTGTTTTAATTAAAAACATATTCAGTGATAGACAATACAACTAATATTATTCAAAAAATAATACATAATGAACTGAAATAAAGTTTCACCTTTGAACGAAGCCTTCATGTCCATAGTGTTATGTTTGACATCCTGAAAAGCCAAAAATAAACATCATGCATCCCATTTTCGCCTCTTGTTTACTATGGCAACAATGAATTTTCTCTTTGCTCACATTGTCATTTACACTGCATCAAGATTAACTCAGATTTTTAAAAATCTGGATAACTCATTTTTGAAGAAAATTTAATGTTGTGAATTTGGATAGAACATAGAAAGCAAACTACAAAAACTGTTAACTTTCTGTTATGCTTTTATCTTTGGCACCAATAAACGTTATCAAAAGGGAAAATTAGAGAAATAAATAAGATTATATGTGATTATATCTACATGTGAATCAAATAATCACATGCTATAAAATCAAAGCTATAAAATTATTATTGTAGTAAAATACCAATTGTCATGAGACCTTTTATTATGAATGTCACTGCAAAATATTTTCTTACTATTTAATTTGTATTTATATGGTATCTGTTTTTAATGAAATGGATTGTACAAGTTGCACATAAATCCCTGCAAAACTGATTTTTCTTTTTTTCTGTTATTATTAAATTTATTCTAAAAATATCATGTCCATTATACATTCTGATTACATTAAGCCCCTCGTCATATAATTTTTCACTTCCCTGACCTTGTTTTTCCTTATATACATGGCCTTTGGCCTAGCTTTGTGCCACACTTATTTTAATCAACGTTGTTCACATGACCATAGGAGTGGGTTCAATTTTGTAGTCTTGTGCGGATCTTCTCATCCTCCGTGAGTTAATGATTGCAAAGGCTGCATCTTTCCTGGAAGACAGTCATTTTTAACAGTACTTCTACTAGTCTTCTCACTGTTTTAGACTCTCTTTCACAGTGTTCTCTGAGCCTTCCACTTGCTGGTACAAGTAACCTGCTTAGGGATGAACGTTCAAAAGTCATAATAAATAAAATATAATAATATGACATAAAAATGTCATAACCCTATCATATTCACGGCCTTACACTGAACAGAGGTTCTCTCATGAAGTATAGGAGTGGTATTTATTTGTGGATATGAGCACAGAAGAAACAAGACAATTGGATCTCATCTAATAAGCAAAGCAACAGTAGTAAGTTCCTCTCCAGGCTCTATGACCTCATTAAACATGTTGCAATGAAGCTTACAGTAGGAGCCCGGAATTCCTGCTTTTGGAGAATTCAGTCAGTGAGCAGCTGGTTAGACTCATGTCAGTCATGTTGCTCTCGCTCAGCTGGGCACATCTTTTGTCCCATTGATTTTGTGGGTCTCAGGGTTTGCAAGTGTATACAATTGTTTATGCCTATTCTAATTTAGCAGATTTCAGTGTCCCTCACAATAGTATGTTTGACAGCCACAGAAATGGGGCTTCAAGTTTAGTTCCAGCTTGTGTACCTATGTAATAAGTATCTTGAATCATTAAAAATACATTCTTGACATACAGAAAATAGTGGACAATCAATTGCAACTGCATTACCCTCTCCTCCTTTGGGAACCTCTAGAGGTCATTTCCTTTTTTCATTCATACTTGAAATGCGATTTTGTTTAGCCATAATTTACTTTCGTCATTATAAAATGTACAATCTCCTTTATCGGAGCATGTGTTTAATTATACCATTTACCATTGCCTTCCTCTTCTCACTCTATCTTTCCCTACATGTTTTCTCCTCATTAGATCTTGGCCAGGTTTCTGAACAATTAAGCATTCATGAGGAAGTCTTTTCAGAAAAGGACTATGGATTGGTGATATGGTTCTTTTCCTTGGAGAGAGGCTTTGATATCTGTCCAAACTCTTGTTTTGGGGACAATCAATCAGTTACTAACAAATTCTTAAAATAGAGAGAGATTAGTACATTGTCTATGAATTCTACAATCTCCTGTGAAGACAGTCAAAGCATTATGTTAAATTTTCCACTGACATGCAGTATTTTATGTCAATTTGTTGCATCTTCTATGTTTTCATTTTAAACTCTAATAGGAGTATTTTGGTTTAACTATATCAGCATTAAGTTATATTTCAACATTTTTCTTAGACATTGTTAAATATATCTGATAATTAAAGACTTGAAAATATTTTGAAAGAATTACATATAGAAAAATATTATGATAAATTTTAAATTAGCGTGTTTAAAGGGTATACAAATTATACTACCATCTCATGATTCCTAAATGGACTTAAAGTTTATAAGATTGAGTTTCTTCATTTCATTACAGACTTCATTATAGGTATTGACTAAAATGACATAAGTGATTTCCGATAATGCTTTTCAATAGAATGGCTAACATTGCAACAAGTATTCAATTGAAGTCAATAAATGGAATCTAATAATTAGG
The DNA here is from genome assembly GCA_001685075.1 of Bramus lutescens. NCBI lineage: Eukaryota > Metazoa > Chordata > Mammalia > Rodentia > Cricetidae > Bramus > Bramus lutescens. The sequence continues at coordinate 234,994 of LOEQ01001068.1, forward strand.
ACTTTCCATAACATATCAGTAATTTGTTTATCATAGCATTTGTTCATGCAGAAAAAAATAGTTTCTTAAAGATATAATAGCATAGTATCCATAAAAGCTGTATATTTGGAAATGAATGATGTTTGCTACTGAACTCTTGCTTAGTAAAGTCACACATACATAGCTGGAAAATTGTAGTCTCTTTCAGATTGCTCTTAAACACTAGGCATTCTTAAAATTGAAAATGTATTTATCTAAAGTAGTCCACTTTGAATTAAAATCTGTAGTTATTATGCTAACTCAATTGTGTTGATAAACCCCTAAGAAATTACTCAAACCAATATAGAGATATCTTTGTATACATTTTTCTAGACCGATTAAATCATGTGGACTCAGATATAATTAGTAGTTTATTCCTTTGATGAATTCAAAATAAAAGTAGAATATTGGGATATATTGATTAAAGGCAGGGCTTGGGAAATATTGAATGTTATTTTACTTGTCCTTGAGGGCTATACCTTGCCTTTAACACCTTCTTTCAAAGCATTCTTTATAGCTAGTATGATGTATGTTTGGATAATTGCTTTAGCAAGATCTAGAATTACCAAAGACACAAACCCATGGTCATGCCTATGGGGTATTACATCAAAAAGGTCAATATGATAAAGGGTTCACCCAATGTTGATTGCACCTATACAGAGGCTTCTGTCACAAATTGAATAAAAAGGATAAAGTCAACTGAGTATAGTGTTTATCTTCCTTTGCTTCCTAACTATTGATGAAATGTGATCGATCATCTTCCTCAAGATTCTGCTTCTGTGACTTCCATGCCTTGATGACAGTACCAGAAATAGTAGCCAAAATGATTATTACCCCTATAAGCTGCTTTTTTCAAGGCGCTTGTCACAATACAGAAACAAGTAACTAATATTCCATCCTAGAAAGGTATCCTCTCACAATGCCAGGAAGCCAATTAATAAAATTTCGGTACAGAACATGTTACAACTAAGATTCAGTGAACACTGGAGAAGAGATGGCAAAAGGATAGTGAGATCCAGAGGATGCGGATTTTGCTGTGGGGTTGTGATTTGTAATAATGTCAGAGGCTGCACTGATAATGTATTATGAACATGACTGTGCAATCACATGCTAAACAAGAATATGGACAACAGATATAATAAAGTGAACATGGAAAGCCTGTGAGGACTCACACCTACCCAAAGAACTACATATAAGAGTCTGCAAAAGAGTTTTCTCCAGAGAAATACACACAAGTTTGTATTTAAATACAAATTGTCAACTGTTAAAACATAACATGAGAAATATTTTATTACCTGATCAGGTTAGTTTTACACAGTTAAGAATATATGTTTGTGTGTGTGCATGCGTGTTTATGTCTATACAACAATTAATGAACAAAGAGGCCATTGATTTGAAAAAGAAGAGAAAAAAGTAAAAGGGTTTGTAGAGGTAGGGAAGGAAAGGTAGAAATGATTTAATTATATTCTGAAACAAAAAGGGGAAAAATTAAAGTAAAACCTGATCAAGAATTGTGATCATTGTTATGACTAACTGATTCCATGATTCTGAAGTCTTTCAAACATGTCTCCAAGATAAATTTGTAAGTACTTGAATATAGGCTAGGGTAGACAGAGACTTTGGCAAGCCTAGCTTAACAGGCATTTCAGTGTGAATCCGTGAAGGCAGAATGACTACAGTATTAAGAGTATGAAAACACTGCATTCAGAAAAATCTCAACAAGAAAAAATGACGTTGCTTTTTGCTTATGCAACACTTTGTCAAAAATGTCTACATTTCAACCATACCAAGAGTTTCCGACTCAGTGTAAGGCTGACTTTAAAGATGACCTACTAATTAATTCAGCAGAAACATTTTAGAGGAGCTGATACTCAGGGGATGGCAAAATTATGTCAATTGTTTTCAGATAAGCTAATAGTGAGCTATTAAAAATCTGGAAGGTATTCCAGAAAACAACAAAAAGATTAAGTGTAAGTTTGCGTGCAAAGAATATATGACTAATGAAGGAACTGGAGCCAAAGAAGGCATAAGCTACTTTGTATTATAACAACTGAGATGCATGAAGGATTTATGCATAACTGGTCAGAAATGTTGCAGAATGAACGAGATAAAAACATAAATTTATTTGAAGTATTTTCCTTCCTGAAGAGTTCACATCCACCATGTGTTCTGCTTGTGAAGCTGCAGGTTGGCATCACCCATGCAGTGCTTTTTTCCACAGATCTGTTTCTGGATAGCTTCTATCTAAATCACACACACACGCACACACACATACACACACCTCAGTGACAAACTGATGTGATGGCACAGTAAAAAGCCCTTCAGGTCTCCCTATGTAGCTGATATGTAAGCTGTAAAAGTGAAGCTTCTATAAGTCCTCCCCGTCTCTTCAACTGGACTCTAGGAGCTTGGCACCATGCTTGTCTGTGGCTCTCTGCATCTGCTTCTATCAGTTACTGGAAGAATGCTCTATAATGACAGTTAAGGTCGTCACTATTCTGATTACAGGAGGATGCCAGTTTAGACACCCTTTCCACTATTGCTAAGAGTCTTAGCTGGGGTCATCCTTGGGGATTCCTGGAAATTTCCCTGTCAACAGGTGTCTTTCTAACCCGAAAATGGCCCCCCATCAAGATTTCTCCTTCATTGCTCTTCCTCTCCTTCCCTCACCAAACTCATCCATCCAGATCCATCATGTTCCCATTCTCTATTTATCATAATGGGGAAACCCACAGAGACAGATGACCGAGCTCCTGGGGATTTAGGAACTTTGGACTGAGAGCTGGGACACCTGAATGGGACCAACCTATACCCTCTTCATGTGGGTGCCAGTTGTGTAGTTTGGTCTGTGGGGTCACTAACAGTGGGACTATTTCCTAGTAAACAAACTGGCATTTTGGTTATCATTTCCTATGGAGTGATGTTGCTAGTTCCTAACCTCTTCCTTGGAGAGGGGAAGAAGGCACAACTTCAATGACCGCAGAAGCTAGGAGTCAGGTTTACAGCACACTCATTTATTTAACAGCAAGTAATTATATACCCTCTCAGCACCCAGGAGTTCTGATCCTTTGAAGTTGATATTTCATACTGGTCTCTCATTGGCTAGGCATTATCAGGACTTCTGACAGCGCCTGTTGCTAGGCTCTCAAGAAACACTGCTTGGTGGCTCCTTATTGGCTAGGCACAGTCAGAATCTTGGACAGCTCCAGGCAGCCTGCAGGGTGGCTCCTTCTGACCTGGTAGACCTTCACTTTCTACAGTTGGTTGACTTGCTCAGCCTTGAAAAGTGGGAGGGGCTAGGTCCTTCCAATTTGGGGGGGTTTAGGGATGGGAGAAAAAAAAACAGTATTTTCAAAAGCTATTGAATAGAGTCATCATTAAGGATAAAGATTCACTATTGCCAGTGTGTTACATAAAGAACATGGTTGACCACAGTTATGACTCCTTTGATCCTGAGCATCTGGGAAACAAATCATATTCCACACCCTTCTAAGAGTTCTATCTCTTAAGATCTTGTTAAATACAAGGCCAGAACTTTCTGGAATTTCTAGCTTTAATATATGTGAAAAAAATAAGTGGAAGAATATATTCATGGAAATTCAGATTGGAGAATAAAGAATTGATCAACATGGATGGACTTATTCTAGCTTCTCCTGCTGAAACTTGAAACTGTTAAATTTTTGTACTGCAACTCACTCCTGGTTCAATACCGGCTGGTATTGAGATTCACAGATCAGGAAGATATTACACATACATTTTAAAACAATTTGAAATTAGAGTTACTGTATTCTGGAAGAAATTACTGGTATACAGTATTTGGAAGAACAAGTTGACCAATGTAGAAGAGTTAGGGATATTATAGATGGTACTATGTAAATGAGTGGACAGGAGACCAATGGTTTTGAATTTATCATCATTATAAAGGACATTGCAAATAATAAAATAATTATAGATAATTTATAAGTTTATGTGAGTGATTTAAAAGAGGAAGTGTTTGATTTGCTAGGATAAAAACAATATTTCTTGTAATTTATATTTAATGTTATAATTAATCCATATTCCCCTCCCTTTCTTTCCTCCAAGCCCACTCATATACCTCTCCTTTGTTCTCTTTCCAATTCATTACATTTTGTTTTTCACTATTATACAGACACACACAAAGACACACACCATATATATATATANTATATATATATATATAGTTATTATATATGTCTTTAGATATTTATGAGGGGAGACTTTAAAGAATCTATTTTAGTGATTTGATTCATGAGTTAAAAAAATTCCGAGTGAAATAGTACAAAAGTCTCTCTACAGCAGGACCATGGGTAAATAATTATCTAATTTAGTTCATTATAGTGTAGATGAAACAGAAAATCTCATGAGTGTATTTACATGCAATAGCCTAGGTTGGCTTCTGAAACTGTCCTCTTCATGGATGACTACAGTAGAACAATTCTCCATATCTTCTATTTTCTTTGACTTTCAATAGACTTATTTGATGACAGATTATGATGACAATCACATTTACTCTATCAGATAAGCTTCATGATGCTGTGATCAGATTCTATGTGAACTTTAAACTGAAATGAAAGTGGCAAATATTTCATTGTTTGTAGGGAGAAGTGTGAGCTGAACTGAAGTATCAAATTGTGTTCATGTCTGTGGGAACACAACACAGAATTCTGTATTTCTACATCACCTTTTCTTTTGGAATAAGACATTGCTCACATAAGTCTATGCATTGTCCTCATCTATTTGAATACCTGCTGTGCTGTCACTTGCTTGCCATGTAGTTATTTTGTTTTTATAACCTTGATGTTGTAGCCATTCTATCATAACAATGATTTTTTTCATTATTTACAAATTTCTTAGAGTATTTACGTGACAAGGAAAGAATGTCTTTTTTTGTTGTGAGTGACCAGATCTTATAAGATTGGACATGCTGATGCTGAAGGAATATATGTTCCTAAAAACTCAGCTTCTTCAGTGATGAGCAGACTGACACATGTTAGCATAGCTCTGTGGACAGCTGGACAAACTCCTTAGGTTTTACTGAAAGAAGAACATATTTTCATTATCATCGAAAAGTTACATTCATTATACTACTTGTCATTGGTTCACACTCACAAGTCAAGCAGGTCTGCTTGTTGCTGAGCCATAATTTCATATTCTTACTGATGTTGTCAGGTGAACTTTAAGCAAGATATAACTTATTCTAATTTAATTATTTTCCAATATCTTGTTTCCTTATTCTCTATTTATAACATTTTAAATTAAATATTATCTATTTTACAGGGCAAGCAATGATATCTCACTGTGACTATCTTGCCTTTTCCAATGCAAGATACATTTGATATCTTTTTATACCCCAATTGTCATCCATAAATAATTTATATGAAGTGTTTTCATAACACTGCTCTCCTTTAACAGTGGATTTCCTTTCTGTTATTTAATTATGAGTTCTTTATTATTAAAATAAGCTAATTAGAAAACATATATTTCACAAAACTTTCTCTATGTATAGTGCATTTTTTACTTTCTTATTACTATGCCTTTGAAAATATCAGCAATTCAAATTTTGACAGCTTGTACTTTACAGCGTCAGATAATGAATTTTTTGTATGTTTAAAATATTTGATTTTTCTACAAACTAAAATTACCTTTCTTGTGTATATTTAATATTTCAACATGTTGTTTCTTAGTTTTTGGAGTAAAACTAACTTTCCTGTAATATTTATTCCAAATTGAATTTTGTGGTTATAAAATTTACTTTTTTGGATATTACTGATGTCCATCATCTATTGGGTTTCTCAGATACTTAATCTTCAGGCTCCCATAAAAAAATAAAAAATAAAGTCATTAATGACATGGCAGCATCTGTCCAGTTCTCATTATCTGTTCTTCTGTCTGTGATATTCTACTGCAACAAAGCTGGTCATCTAAATCTCTGACAAATACTAAACCTTCCTCACATGAGAGATACGCTAGAGCACCAAAGACTGCCCCTCTTCTCTCCCTAGTCATGTACTGGCTTCAGAGAAGTAGACTGTGCTAATTACAGGACTCACTGTTTCATTTATTTTGCTCTGCAAAGCCTCACTAGTCTACAAATATTCTCAAGTACCCTCCTAGTTTGTGGTCATTTTTAAATGGAGGACAATTTTTTACAACTCTCTTCTTTCATAAGAAAACTCTAAATTCTTGACTGTAGAATTCTATATAATAGATATAAATGCTGAAACTTCTAGGTAAATTTGAACATAGTCATTTTTCCTTATTTCTACTAAAATGCAAGGTAGTATTAATCTTACAAAAAAGATGAAAATAATTACAACATATACTTATGTTTGGTTACAAATTTTTTCTCAGAATGTAGTTTGATCTACATGTGTGTGTCTCTTAAGGATCATAGAACATATGGTTATTAAGCTCTATCCCCTATGTCAAAAGAGTCAATCTTTTTAGAACATTTACCTGAATTTTTGGTTGTTACATAAACAACAGTTTAATTAAATGCTCATTTTAATTAAATATTCTTTTAAAAATGTGCATGGAGTTAAAAATAAAGAATTATCTTTTCTTTTACTATCTGATACAGCTAACACTGTACATTTTAAATTAATCACATTCAACATTCCATTGAATGTCTGAAAATAAATGCTTATCTTCTTTTAATCTGGTTACAATATTGTTCATTTCATGAAAATGAAAAATGGGACAAATTTTATAGGAGAAAAAAGAAAATTATGCCCTTTTGTGTAACTTTTTTATGTGTCTACTAATACAAATCAGAATCATAACTATCTCACCATTGTTATTAAGATCCAGGTTAAGAACTAATAGTAACTAGTCATACAATCTGACTTTCCATCTAAAAATATATAATAGTAGAACATACACAAGTTGAAGATTTTATTCCAAAAAGAGGTAAGAATGAAATCAATGAGCTGTACCAAATGCAACTAGCTCACAAATGAACCCTCCATGTCTACACTTGACATAAGTAAGATATCACAGAGGTATGATATCGTCTTCTACAAAGTTGTATAAGCCTGGACCTTTCTGATCGTAGGTCTTCAATATGCAAGACACTGGAAAACTGTCATGTGACTCTTAGGCTGGGAAGAAGCTCATCATGGAGAGGATGTTTTCATACTGGATGCCAGATGACAAGACGAACATTCCAGAAGGTTTGTACTGGGTGCTTCTAGGCTCTCAATTAGATGTTACCTTTGTTTCTTCCCTCAAGCGGGCTATTTCACCTTTTTTTCTAATGGATGTTGCTAACTCTGTTTGATGCCATTTTTGCTATCTAGAATTTCTATCCATCTGCTACTTATCATTTATTATTTTTGTATTGTGTACAACATTCTGGAACTCTTAAATTCAGAAAAACACAAAGCTACAGCTATGTAAGATCACTGTCAGGGAGATGGAGAGATGGGTGAGTGGTTAAAATCTTTGACTGCTCTTCCAGAGGACCTGGGTTCAATACCCTGCACCCACAGGCAGCTAACAATTGTCTGTAACTTCATGATCTGACACTCTCACAGAAATACATGCCAGCAAAACACAGATGTACATAAAATAAGAACAAGATCACTGTAAGATCATACAGAACCTGCAACCCTGTGAGTAATTCCTCAGTCTCGTTTTTTATGCTGCCTATAGTTCTCAGGAGAAAGATTTCACACTTTTCATTAATTCTACCTTCCTTTCATTTCCAGTCGTGGTTCAATTTTATTGCCACAGTTCCTATGCTTTATACCATCGATGGTTTCATTTATGGACTCTGGAACCATTAAAAACTGTCTGACGTTACAAATTTTCTTTGAAATCTCAGTGATAGAAGTTTCTGTAGTCCCATAATATTTATATTCTTCAAATCTATAAATGTGTTGCCACAAGGATAACCTCAGTATCTACAACTGTCACAAACTGTACTATACACATTGCTACTACAAACCTGAGAATCCGTTCAAGTAAACATAAGAAAGTATGTACTGAAATAACTCGAGAGAGTTCGAACAGGGAATCTCATTTTAGTTGGTTGCTCTCAAACGTCTTTGTTAGATATTCTCTGAACTTTTACTTCTGCATCTCAAAGACTAGATGTGGGGGATCTTGAGTGTGTGTGATGTGTGTGTGTGTGTGTGCCTGTATGAAATTAAGATGCCAAAGATAACAATCAGAAATCTCACCTGTGATTCTGGTAAAAATAATAAAGAAAATTTGATTTCTCCTGATCAACATTAATCTTTTTGCTGGTTTTTAATAGATCTATCTATCTATCTATCTATCTATCTATCTATCTATCTATCTATCT
>LOEQ01001068.1:259361-271096 GCA_001685075.1 Bramus lutescens
TCTCTCTCTCTCTCTCTCTCTCTTTTGCTTTCTCTCTCTCTTTCTCCCTCTATCCCTCTGAATCTTGCCTCTGGATCAAGTTGTAAATCTCTCAGCTACTACTCCTGCTCCATGCCTACCTCCCTGCTGCCACGGTTCCAGCCATAAAAATAATGGACTAAAGCTCAGAAATTACAAACAAGACCAATATCAAACACTTTTTTTTCTTTTAGGAATTACATTAATCATAATGTCTCTTCACAAATATAGAAACCCAAACTAAGACAGGGTCATCCACGGAAGCATGGTCAACTTACCAGGGACTTCCATCTTCAAGATTACTCAGAATCTCCTAGAATTCTCCAACTCTTGATAGTTTCTTAGTAAGGTGGTATGGGCAGTATGTGAGCTTCTCATTTCTATAATTAGCAAACTTGATATTGTGCAAGTTTTGTGATGTTAACTATAGGTGTTTCGGGCTAGTGAGTGTAGTGGTCTGTTCATTTTCAAAATAAATTATTTCATTGTTGTCTTTGAGCCGTTTGTCGCCTATAACCTTACAAGACTCCTCCTCTTTCATACTGAGTTCTCTGACTTGAAGAATAGATGAATAATATTGATTTCCTATTTGTGGTTGGGTACTGTCAAAAACAATTATGCTCTGTACTTTGACCAGTTATGAATTTCCATGCTGACTCAACAAAAAATCCAGGGAAGTCTGATAACTGCACAAATCTAAGCACACAGACATATGAATGCACGAGGCAGTTTGATACTAATTCTACAGTGGCAGAGGATAGATCTCTGATTCTTTTGCCTTCACTTGAGACTGTTTTCCTCCTATTGGTTTGCTTGGTCCCGCCTCAATATGAGGACTTTCACCTTTCTTACTGTATCCTGTTTTATTCTATCTGACTAATGTCTATTGGATGCATCCTGCTCTTTTTCTAAAGAGGAAGAAGGGGGAATGGGTCTGAGAAAGAGGGGAGGTTTCTGCAGAGCTAAAAGCGGTGAAAGAAGGAGGAGAAACTGGGGTTGGGAGATAATATATGAGAAAATTTATTTTCAATAAATCAACCTACAGATCATTGGAAAATTTCAATGATATAGAACACAAAACATTATATTAACTGAAAAATATCATAAAATAAGAAAAGCAGTGCATCATTTCATTAGTATGAGGGAAGCTATTATAATCAGTCTGAGGGAAAGACAAAACAGTGGTGATTGAAAGGAACTTTATAGAAATAAACTTTCAGTTATGTTTAATGGACAACTCTTAAGAAACTCTTGAACCTACTGGGTTGATTTACTTTCAGCCTTTTGAGAATATCATAAATTGTGGACTCTAATATTGATTATCAGCATATAACTCACTTAACATTCATAACTGTTTTATTAACAAACTTGATCCCATGATATATCTACACAAGAAAATTCTGTGACTTTTTATATTGTCAGTTTGTTTGAATTTGGGGACAGTGTTACTGAAATTTGCAAATATCTAAGCTCATTAAACTAAAATCAAACTTGTACACAATTTTACAAGAAATTTATGAATCCATAATACTATTTGTACTAGGAATATATATGTATATATATACACAGTGCATTCATATGTTTGTATATATATTTGTATATGCAGGTAGGATATATATCTTCATTTATATATGTTTTTATATTCAAAGTTTTCATTTCAGTCATGATAGGATCACATAGCAATTATTTTTCATTTAGATATAGGAAATACAATTTATCATAGCTAAAGAGAAAGTATTGTTCTCTTTGACCTTGGATGCTAACCTACCTGATTGACTTGTGCTTTTGTGAAGATTGACAGGGCAAGTATATAAAGGCTTTATAATTAATAACTTTCTTCTGCTGCTGAGTATCAACAGCTTTATTTTACATTATGCTAGCACACTTCATCATTCAATCACAGACACAGAATGAATACTAACATGCTAAATCAAAGAGCTTTTTTCCACATGAGTAAATATATAATCTTGTTCTCGATACCTAAGTACATTTAAATAGTCTGCTTTGGATCTAGGATAAAATTAGAATTCCAATTCTGTACAGTTATTTTCTATTTTATTTATTTGTTTTCTCTTGACCTGCTGTTTCAGTGTCACTCTGAAAAACTGGGGACACACATAGTTTTCTGTTTATTTTAAATATCTGTAATCACACTAAATCACCAACTTTCACTCTCTGTAAAACTTCTTAATTGTATCTCTGTGTTTGCAGTAATAAATGAATTAACTGTGAAATGTTGAAATATTTTGTGTAACTTAATATATACCACTTGAATTACTTTAAAGTGCAATGATGATGATGATGATGGTGTGTGTGTGTGTTTGTGTGAGTGTGCATTAACTAGAACCATAGTTGTTTTGATCCCTTGAAGCAGTAAAGATACAAAATATAAACTATTTGTATATGTTTTGAACATTTACTCAAGGGGAAATACCATTAGATCACATACGTATTTGAGACAGCTTTTGAAAGCATATACCATAAATGCTTTTAAATTTTAAAGATAAAACTTAGAAAACTCAGAAGGGTATTGAGAAAAATTAAGATCAGGATAATTTTTAACCATTTTAAAACCTGAATATCACTAAGCCTAGTTTTGTACATTGCAATACAATTTTAATGTTTGATTTAGTTTATTCATATCTAAGTAAATGTATTGGTATATTATAATGTTTTAAAATATTTCATCCTGGAAATTTCCCAGAATTCTCCTATTCTCATTGACCAGCCTCTACTTCCTGTCTGGTTGTTCCACCTATACTTCCTGCCTGGCTACTGGCCAATCAGCATTTATTTAAAATATAATAGACAGAATATAGACTATTGTTCCACACCAGTAACAGGCAGATTAAACAAAGAGACTGCAGACAGATTTAGACAAAGGTAGATATAAAATCAAACTTAAACTCACATTTGCAAGAGTAATTCTAGTATCACTTCCCATTACAATATTGACACATTTGGGGACCCCTGTAATTACCTTTAATTTCTTCAAGTAACAAACTCACAAATATCAAAAAATGTAGGAAAGTGACTTTTTTATTATTTTCATTGAGCCCTACATTTTTCTCTGCTCTCCTTCCTACCTTTCCCCTCCCCTTCAACCCTCTCCCCAGGTCCCCATGCTCCCAATTTACTCAGAATAACTTGTCTTTTTCTACTTCCCATCTAAATTACATCTATGTATGTCTCTCTTAGGGTCTTTTTTGTTGTCTAGGTACTCTGGGATTGAGATATGTGGGCTGGTTTTCATTTTCTTTGCTTTATGTTTAAAAACCACTTATGAGTGAGTACATGTGGTAATTGCCTTTCTGTATCTGCATTACCTCATTCAAAATGATGTTTTCTAGCTCATCCATTTGCCTGCAAAATTCAAAATATCATTTTTTCTGCTGTGTAGTGCTCCATTGTGTAAATGTACATTTCCCTTATCCATTCTTCAGTCGAAGGGCATTTAGGTTGTTTCCAGTTTCTGTCTATGACACCAAAGCTGCTACAAACATAGTTGAACACATGTCTTTGTGGCACAATTGAACATCCTTTGGATATATACCCAAAAGTGATATCATTGGGTCTTGAGGAAGGTTCTTTCCTAATTTTCTGAGAAATCACCACACTGACATCCAAAGAGGCTGGCCCTGCTCACATTCCCACCAGCAATGCAGAAGTGTTCCCTTTTCCCCACAACCTCTCCTCCATAAGTTGTCATCAACATTTTTGATCTTTGCCATTCTTACAGGTGTAAGATGTAATCTCAGAGGACCACTTCCTACATATAACCCCAGCAGCACAAACACTGAGAGAAAGAGTTAATAAATGGGACCTTTTGAAACTGAAAAACTTCTGTAAAGAAAAGGACATGGTCAACAAAACAAAACGACAGCCTACAGAATGGAAAAAGATCTTCACTAGCCACACATCAGACAAAGGTCTGATCTCCACAGTATACAAAGAACTCAAGAAATTGGTCACCAAAAGGACAAATAATCCACAGTGCTAAGCAGAGAACTCTCGACAGAGGAATCTAAAATTTGCTGAGAGAAACTTAAGAAAATGTTCAATATCCTTAGTCATCAGAAAAATGCAAATCAAAAGAAAGTGAGTTTTATGCAAAGAGCATCCCAAAGAGAGATACCAGTACAAAATGTCATGGAAGTGCATGGGACGGTAGATCAAACACACTGAATAATGGCAGAAAATGGTATTATACTTATTTTACTGTTGCTGCAAAGAGAAACATTTAATAGGAATTTTATTGTTTAAAGTATTTAATTAGGGGTTTGTTTATATTTTCAGATGATGAGTTTATTACAATTAGGCCAGGGCACATGGCAGCAGGCAAACAGGAATACATGGTGCTGAGACAGGAGCTAAGACTCTACATCCTGATCTTAAAGTAAGAGGCAGCAAAGAAGCCTGGGAATGGTGTGGGCTTTTAAAATATCTTGAAATGGTATTTAACTGTCTAGCACTCATTCAAAAGCCTGTTGGTATTAGCAGTACACTTTCAGTCTTGGCAGAGACAAGGGTTCTCTCTGCTTCATGCTTGCTAGGCAGACTCACAAATTGTTGAGCTTAAGACTAATCCCAACATCCTACATCAGTAAATAAAATGGCTAAAAACTGAGAGGAATAAATAACAACCACATCTGGTCTAAAATTTACACATGCCTACATGTATGGGAGCCTACATATTCAAAAAAGAAAAAAAAATAAATGGTTTATTTTATGTTAAATTTATTTTAGCTAAATATATTTGCTAATATTAAAACAGATTAATTTTGTTCATTTTTATCTAAATATTTTATGCTATACGTATGTATAATAATTTGGAATATGTGGAAAAGCACATATCTGAAGACAACTTACAGGAAATGAATCTCTTTTTCCACAGTGTGGAACCTAGGGATCAAATTTATGTTATTGGGTTAAGAGTGTTTACCTGGTGATAAATTTGATAACAAAATAATACAAAAATATTCCAAGGAAACACGTTTAGAAATAGTTTAAATTTAAATGCATGTTTCTTTGGAGATGATTATAGCACTAAGCTAATAAACATATGAATAATGAAACATGAATTATTGCTGTATAAAAAGAAGTACAAAAACAGTTTATCAAATCTATAACTTCAATTCAACAAATATATATCAATTAGTAAAATTTAGAAATAAGTGACATACTCATTAACCCAGAACCACAATATTGAAAAGGTGTTCTCCTTTAATAAACTAATGCATGATCCTAACGAATACATTCATAAAGTAACGTGATGGGTCCTCCTTGAGAAAATTGACATGGAGATAATATTGTCTATGATTAAAATGCACTGTACACATGTGTGAAGTTTACAAAAAATAAGAAATTTAACAACAGAAATAAAATTGAAACACTTAAAAGGCAAATTTACAGTACATATGCCTTGTGTGGCTATAATGTTAAATTTTTGGTTATATATGTATCTATATATGCAGTATACACATATATAGATATTAAATTTTCATGTAGGCATATATAATTTAAATGTGTATATCTATTTATTAATGTGATTTTTTATGACTAAGGATGGATAAATTGTTCAGTGATTAAGACTGGAATTCCTACTGCAAAGGACACAAGTATGTTTCTCAAAAAACACACGGGGCTTCACCCAACGGCGTATAGCTCCCGTGTTTTTATATTTAACACTTCTGGTCTTCACAGGCCCCTCATACACACACACATACACACACACACACACACACACTCACATGCACAAATAAAAATAAGCACAACCTCTTATAGATAATTATACTGAATAAAATAGATAACAATGAATTAGTTCAGAAAGCAAAATTATCAAATAATGAATTTTCTGAAGATTAGAAAATATAAAATATTCAAAACACTAAAGTATACTTCAAAACTAAGGCAGTATAAGTGAGTTAGATGAGCCTATTTATGAGAACTTGGTCAAATTAATGGTAGTCACTTCTGAAAAATGAGATGTGATTAGTAATAGCTAAAATAGTTTCACATTAATTTCACCACAGTTCTAAATCTATTACTTAGTTTTAAAGGAGAAGGCAAACAAACGAAATGTTAATGATTAAAAATGCTCAAGAATTATTTTAATTGTGCCATTATTTCAAATTAATTTCTTGGCTCTTTCCAATAAAAACAATTGTACAGTTCCAGTGCATTTGATTTCATTGTGACCCATGTATTTTGTTTGTTTGTTTTGCAACACCATGTTATTTGTTTTCATGAAAATAAATCTCCAGCTCTCCAGGGTAATGAATAGAGGAAAAAATATGTATCTTTATTTGGAAGGGGTCTAGAAACAGGCAGTTAAAACATCGTTTTTATATTATTTAGAATAAATTTTAATATTTCTAATAGAAGAGCAAAGAGTGTAATTTAGAATCACAAAAGCTATTTGACTCTACTGGTACTTCTTCAGTCCTTTAACAGAAAGTACACATTCTGAATTAGATCTTAGAGTTTTCTCAGAAGTTTAACTGTCCATGAGACTTAGATCACCTCTTACCCAGTCTGCAGGCCTAGGACAATCCACTTATGTAAGTGAAATAAACCAGGCATATCTAAATTAAGATACATATTTATGCCTCCTTTGGTACATAAATTTTTTGCTACCCTGAAAATATCAAGTGGTAAAGTCCATTTAATATATATTTAAACATTTGCAATAATGTTTCAAAAAAATACTTCCAGAAAATAGTTTTTTACCTAGTTTCAGAATATACAAGCTATTCCTTCAGATGTTATTAGCAATCACTTAAACTTTCAATTGTTAAAGCAAATATTTTGTGAGACTACCCACCGTGTTCAGTTTTTGTGTTAAATTAAAAGTTTCTGTTAATCGAAATCTCTTCATATGAAATTAATATTTGACTTTAGGAACAGTTTCAAAAATATCAATCAAAATTTTTCGCATCATCACTATTACCCATTTCACTTTAATCCAGACAGATAATTTTATGATTTCTGTGTTACTTATATAAAAGTCAATTTGAAGATTATTTATTGAAAGTTAGGCACAATTCAAAAGAAAAACTCAGAATTTTATGCATTCAAATCGACTTAACTATAAAAATCATTTATGATTAATATATTATATTCACTTATGTAAGATTATTTGAGATGTTATTTCACCCAACCCAGTTCATGCAGCTCTTGTTTATCTTCTTTTAGTTTTGAACAGTGATACAGCAACTGAACTCTTATTATTTTTGAGAAACCCAATCATGTGAGATATATTTTGTATGTTATCTTTCACAGACTCTATCATTATCCGTTTATCATTCCTTTGAATTTTTCCCAGCTCATAACAACTACGATACACATTTGTATTCTGTCCATATCTTAATTCCAGTAAAGGTCAGCGTTCCCATAAAAAGGAGTATAAATAGTGCATAAAAAGATGATCCAAGCCAGCACATCAAGAAAATAAAAGCATAAAAGTAAAGGTCACTTTCACAATTTTAGTTTGAAGCACTGTGAAAAGTATATATAGTGTGAAATTGTGTCAAATTTCTCAGGAGGAGCTGGTAAATTTAAGTTCCATTTCCTTCTATTTTTTTTAGTCCAATGTAGAAATTAAAAAAAATACACTGTGTATAATTAATATCATTGTATTTGGGTCTGTTTATTTATCTGACTCATTATCAAAATTCTTAATTATCACAGTGATAATCAAGTTAAAATAATGACTTTTAATTGGAAAATGATTGATGCATTACTATTAAATAAATCATATATATTTAAAATATCTTTATTTAGTAAAATACTTGTTTAAATTAAACATCCTTGTAAATCTTAGCATTTTAACTTTGCCTGGCCCCTAGAGTCCTCATACCCTATTCCTTTGCTTCTTGATCTCTCCTCCCAGATTTCTCTCCTATTTCTTCTCTCTGCCCAACAGCCCCATCTGTCCTTTCTCCTGCCATTGGCTCTTTAGCTCTTTATTAGACTTTCAGGTGTTTTGACAGGCAAAGAAGCATAGCTTCACAGAGTTAAACAAATGCAGCATAAAAGAATGCAACACATCTTTGCATCATTAAAGCAAATATTCCATAGCATAAACAAATGCTACACATCTTAAAATAATATTCCACAATACAGTAGCTTTGAATTTCTATGAATAGTTTTAAGTTTAAATCTTGATAATTATATGAAGCATCTTCTTTTCTGTACCTCAGACATTTCTTCTTCATTATTATAGGAATAACAAATCCTGACATAAGAAATCAATCTTAATAATATACCTTGCTTGAAAGTGTTTTTTTTTTTCTGAGAAAACAGTAAAATGTAGATCATTCTGACCTGGAGTTTTAGGTAGAGTAACTCGTGATACCACCATCATGTTCTCTCTGAAAAACGCTTTTATAATATGCCACAGCTGAGTGGAATTTCAGCACAAAGGGAAGTTGATTACTTAGGTTATGTTGACTCTCTAAACAGATGTTTCCTTTGTGACTAATCACATTTTAATAACACAGGGAGAAATGCAAAGCAAAATATTTCAATATGAGACTATTATTTACAAGAACATTCAACCCAAATTATCCCTGTACTTACAGATTTTACCTTGTAATTCATTCATTTTACAAATGTTTCCACAGTTACTAATCATCATTATCAGCTTACTTAGCTATCTATTTACATTCAAATAAGTCATTAATTCAACAGCTAATCATGATTAACATCAAGTCTTTTATGAGAGTCATAAATTGTTAGACATATTAAAGCAATTAATGAGAACAAAAATGGAAGGGACACAAATGTCCTAATAAAGAAAAAGATGAAAATTAACTTGAATTCTTTATTCCACTATATATTGCATTTTAGTTATCCATTCAAAAAAATGAGGGTTTCTAAGAAATGTTTCTATTATATTCTTTACTCTGGATATATTCTAAATTTTGAAATTAAATTTTTTAGCCATCAAAGTGATGAAGCCCTAATCAAATATAAAAGGGAAGACTTTTATTCAGTCTTAAAGAAATGAAATTTCGGTAGAAACTAATATACATTCTATTTTGAAATTATTATGCTAAGGAAACTAAGAAAGTTTGCTATAATCTCACTATTAGCATAATCTAGAATAATTAATAATCTACACAAACTGTAAAATAAATGTTACCAACTGTTACAAAGTGGGACTGTTAGTAAAATATTTTTCATTAATTATAATGATACAATTTAGGATGCTAAATAATTTGCAAAAAGATGGTTTTGAAATTTGTATAAACTACTCAGATGTATTCAAAACTACGTAGTAATTAATGGCACTTAAGTGTCAATATTGGTTAAGTTTATATTGTGAATGCATTGTCACAATCAAAAAAATAGTTAGACAAATTTCCTTCCCTAACAAACATTAAGTAGAGTGTGTTCTGTCCAGGACTGTATGGGTCATTTAGGTTAATGTCTTCCCAAGGATGAGATTTCACTACGGTTAGTATGTGCATTTCATCTTTTAGGAAGCTATTCTAGGATGTTGGAGTTAGTGGTAGAAACAAGATTCTAAGTGTATTAAGTTGGTAAGCCTTCATGAGGACTTGAATTAGACCTGACCAATTAATGCCATATTTTTTCCTGAAACTGAGTTTAATAGGGACCCTTGAAAGAAATGAGGAATTTTTCAAGATGTGTTAATAACACAAGAATGATAAGCCACTTAACAAAACTAAAAGATGGAGTAGTATGGAACTTATGCTAATTTCCTACCAAACCTTTATACTGTAACATTTATCTGCTATATTATTTATGATTTTGAAATTGTAATAATAAGCAGTATTTTTCTAAACATTGAAAATCAAACACTATTTTCTATGTTTGTCATTAAGTTTTTAATAGTTGTACAACAGACAAGTCTGTGGTGGTTGTACTTTTGTTCTTCCGTGAGAACAAGATTTTGTCATTATTTTGTGGATTTCTGAATGTAGTATCTTTATTTTATTATGTTTCATTTGCAAAGTTATTCTATAACTTTTGAGTTTATAGAAATATTTTATCAGGTTATTTTTTTCAAGAACATATGTTTTGTCATCTTTTTTTTAAATACTAAACTGGCTGCAATGAAGAATCTAGAAAAGTTGTAATTTTTCCATACACCATTATTTTAATAGATTTTCTGTACAAGCTAATATTTACATTACAAATATAAAATTTATTTATAGTAAAGTTGCAAATGAATTTTTCATCTAATAATGAATAACTTGTAGATATTTTAATTATGTTATATACTATAAATTTATATTATTATCTAACTACATGAACATGAAAATTGAAACATAATTCTGGTTAATCATAAAATTCAGATTTTTTTACCATGACTATCTATCTGAAAATCTATCTATCTATCTGACTATCTTTCTGTCTCTCTACCTATCTACCATCTATCTATTTATCTATTTATTTTACAACTCAACCACAGTGACATCTATGCACATGGCATAACTCCGCCCCTTGTAGACTCCCTGGTTGAAGGTTCAGTTTCTGTGAGGTCTTATGAGCCCAGGTTAGTTGATTCTGTGGGTTTCCTTGTGATGTCCTTGACCCCTCTGGTTTCTATTATCCTTCCTTTGTCCCTTCAGCAGGATTCCCAGAGCTTGGCCTAATATTTGACTGTGTGGCCTCTGCATCTTTTTTCATCAGTTTCTGGATGAAGCCTTTCTGATGACAAATGGTATAGCCACAAATCTAAGATCATAGCTGAATATCTTTAGGCATCATTACATTGCCATTTTCCCTCCCGCTGTGCCTGGATCTAGCCTAGGTCTCTGGACCACCCAAACTCTTGGTGCTGGCATTCCAGGTCGGGATAGGCTAATTCTTGTGAAATTGGTCTTACACTCTACCAGTAATTGGGTGGTCACGTCTACAATCCCTGTGTCACCCTTACTCAAACACATCCCATTTGCCAGACAGACTATAGGTCAAAAGTATGTGGCTGGGTTGTTTATGCAATCCATCCACTGGTTTTCTTGGACGATCACAGGCAGTGACCAATTCAGGCTATGTCCTCTTGCTAGGAGTCTTGCTTGGGTAATCCTTGTAGATCCATAAGATTTTCCCTTGCGCCAGACTTCTACTTGACCAAGAAATGACCACCTTACCAATCAGCATGTTCAGTGCTCTCCCCCATACCCAGATCCCTTTAATCAATCGTGTTTACATCCTGGATGCCTAGAACCTACCCAGAAATCTCTTCTATATGCTCCTTTTCAGAATGATCCATGTCCTCCTCCCTGAGCCTTCCTTGTTACATAGCCTCTTTGAGGCTGTGCACTGTAACATGGTTATCCTTTATTTTACAGCTAATGTTCACTTGTAAGTGAGTACATACTACATTTGTTTTTATGGATCTGGGTTATCTCATTCGTGATGATTTTTTTGTCTTTAACATTTGCCTTTAAATTTCATAGTGTCATTGTTTTTAACCTCTATGCAACACTTCATTATGCAAATGTACCACACTTTATTTACCCATTCTTCAGTTGAAGGACATAGAGGTTCTTTCCAGTTTCTAGGTATTATGAATAAATCTGCTATGAACTTGGTTGAACAAGTGTCCTTGTGGTATGATGAAGAATTCTTTTGGTATATGCCCAAGAGTGGTATAGCTAGTTTGTAGTGATAAGGGGAGCGGGCCTGCTTTTTGACCGCCCAGCTCCCGCACGGCTAGCTTATACCCAGAAATAACAACACAC
>LOEQ01001068.1:280165-305950 GCA_001685075.1 Bramus lutescens
TACTTCCTGTCTGGTTTTCCTGCCTATACTTCCTGCCTGGCCAATCAGCGTTTATTTAAAACATGATTGAGAGAATACAGACAATTCTCCTGCACCATAAGAGCCTAAATTTCCTCCTCAATAACTGGGAAGTGTAGCTGTAGGACATATCCCATAAGATCAAAACCACATTGAATGGAACACAATAGTTGTATGTTTATGATGAAGTAAATAAGGAGATTTTTGTAATTTGAATAACAAATATAAATTTAAATTAGGTGTCTATTTAAAAAATAAGTTTGAGATGTTGAAATGCCTAGAGATAATATTATTATACATTTTTCACATGTATTTCATTTTGTAAATTTACTTTTCAGGTATGAAACAAGGAAACTTAATTATACTCTAAAAATCACGAGACAAGATTTATAAGAATTCTTAAAATGAGCACAACTGCATGTACATCTAATGAAGTAAAGATACAGTGGGCACATCTTCATTTGCTTCTAAAAAGGTTTGCTACATAGTGAATTCTTACTTGTCAACTCGACAGAGGATCATAACATATCTTTACGCTAAAAATTTTCATACTTATTGATGTACTAATTAAAGCATAAACAGATATTGCTCAAATTGTTTCAAAAATATAAATCCTAGTTTTCTATTTGAGGACAATTTACTAAGCTGCAAAAAACTAAAAATTATATAAAAATATTATTTATTAATGATGAATAAGTGAATTTTATGAAACTATTAAAATATATTTGATTGAAACTTACTGAAAAATAGTTTGTATCCTTTCAAATGTTAACATAATTAAATACTTAGGTGTTAAGCATAAATTTCCATAAAGATTAATTTTTAAGGAAAAAATGTGGTAGTCCTTTCTTCTCCTTATTATAACCTTGAAGAAAATTTTAGTTTTCATAAATCTTAGCAAAACAAATAGACATAGTTTATTGCCATTAGAGAAATCTATATACCAAATTTTATATTTTGATCGGATGTTATCTTAAATACACTATTAACATTTCTAATTAATCTATTTGAATAGGCATGCAGGTTTTCTCTACATATATCCATTATTTCTTACCAATATCTTTATTTCAGTTCATAAACTAAATTGGAAATGGAAGCAGGGATCAATCAGTAAACCTGAACAATGCATTACTGTGATACCTGATTCATATCTGCCACATATACCACAAGTAGCTTAAAGAAACTACACTGTGTTTTTATATTCTAAAATATCAGAGATCAGGATCATAGATCATATCATTTGTTGTTTTATCTTGGGGCATTTCACTAAGTACATGTAGACATGCTTTTCATCTCACTGTATCTTTTCAAGGTCTTCTCAAGTTCATTTCCAACTTTCTTAATAAACAATGCTCCCTTTTTTCAATTCCAAGTTATTTAGTTTCTTTATAATACTTAAAATAATATCATGTATAAATTAGCACTTTTCAAAATATAATTATTTGCTATCTTTTATATAGAGATAGAAAAACAATTCTTAAAGTTTTGTTTCATGACTCAACACTAATGCATTTATACATTGTTAAAAAGATATTTTTGCTGTTTGAATCAAGACAGAGTATGAAAATACTGAGAAATATCTACTGTAATGATAGAGACATATATATTAACTCATTTGTCTGTGTTTTGTAAGTATACATAGATTACTAAAATATGTTTTTGTGTGCATATGTTCTCTCTTTATATCTCTATGTCTGGCAGTGCATATGTATTTATATCTCTATCTTCATTTTTGTCAGGAAACACTTAATTAGTATCTTTGATAAGCATAAAATGCCAGTGTTTAACTGTTCTATTACATTCTCAAAGGTTTTGTGAACAGGAATAAGTTTAAAAGTTTAAATAATATACTTCTCTAAATGCTTAAAATTGCAGTACACATTCTTGAGAATAGAAAGAAGCACAGAGTGAACCTCGTATAAGACTTAACACATAATAAAAAGTACTTGGTACATGCTTGTTATCGAAAAAAATAATAATTCAAGCATCCCTTTGATACTGTAGCTACTTTCCCAGAAACTTACCCTATCTAATTAGTGGCAACAAAGTCTGTTCTTTCCAGCCTTGTGGGATGAATGCCCTTTGGTGAGGAGGGAAAAGGGGTGCACAACAGGAAACACTTAAGCACAATTCTTACAGGAAGGAAAGAGAAAAGAAAAACATATACCAGGATTCTAATTTATCTTGTACTCCCCAAATCCCTTCCAGCCCTAAAAGGGCAACCTCTCCAAGATACTCTAAGTTGAGAGGTAAATATTAAAACTTCTGTGAGGTGACATAGCTAGAAGAAGCTCAAAAAATGTCTCATAACTTTCCAGACACCTTTGCTTCTCAGATACTGGGTGATATTAGACAACATACCCCTGTGCATACTTTCTGCCCTGTTGGATGACATTAAACAATCTTCCTGAGCAGCAATGAAGGTGAGTTATGTTTTAACAGGAAAGTGAGACAAAAAAAATCCTACAATCTTTGTACTAATTTTACTGGTTTCCCATCTTGCTTGAAAATTTACCAGTAATCTTAACTATTTATGTAAAAGCAAAAGATTGGATGTTCCTATTATTGAAGAGATAATGGCAATGCTCTTATCTATAAAGAATAGAGGGCACTGTGATGACATCACGGGACAGTGCATCTGCAGAATTTGGATAGGAAGTTGGTAGCAGAAAGCTATGATATTATGAAAAAGTGGCAAAGAAGGCTGCACACATTTCTTTTAGTATCAGTTTGCAATGTATTTTAAAGAGATGTAGCAAGTTAAGACAAAACCATGAATACACAGAATTTGTAGAATAATATATGACATGGGTTGTGCAAGATGACATTCTTGTGTCAAGCTTTTCCAAATATGGTCACACATAGACATTGATTCTAAACTATTTTACAGATGATGCTTCCTTATATAATTCCAACACTCAGAAATCTGAAGATTAGGCTTGTCACAATTTTCAGCCCAGCCTTGATTAAATGTAATAAGCTCTCTCAAGAAAACCCCAAAAAAATTTTTAAAAAACAAAGTGGTATCCTCACTGTTTGTCTATATGTTTGCAGACTGCACTCACTCTGCACTTGAAAGCTAGGCATCTATTGTATGTTGTTGGCTAACAATTCTGGAACAGAGCATTCTTGTGTTGGGTCATATTTCATCAACTTCTATGCATTTATGTTCCCCATGCCTTAATAAGGTGTAGAAGTTGTAATTTAACCTCATCTTATAGTTACTGCATATTACTGAAGAATTGTGAGAAATACCTATGCTCTCCATTGTTGTATAATTTAAGCATCTTTTCTAGATGGCTAAAGAACATTTTTAATGATGAATTTACTGGTATCTCTGCTCCAGTATGTTACCATTTCCAACACATCCGGGCTCCCAGGGCTGCAGACATGGCTGTTAATATTTAGGCAAAAAAAAAAAAAAGATCAAAGAACAAAACAAAACAAAAAAACTCTTCAAACTATTCACCATATGGGCAGATGCCTTACATAATATGTGCACATTAGCGGCATGGCCACATAATCAATACACATCTGTGGTAGGCTACATAAGCCCCTATATGCATGTGCTGAACTACCTGTATAAGTGGATGTGCCTGCTTCTTTACGTCTTTTCACCATGTTTCTTCCAGGCAGGCCTGGGCACTCTCTCTTTCCCTTTTCCCCATTCTTCAATAAAACTCTTTAAGTGAGATTTCTTTGATATCCTGCAGTCTGTTTTCGAGCACAGCAAACAACACAGAAACTGAATGGAATGGTAATATTTACCAGTAGCTGGTGTATTTAGCCTTATAACCTTTTCCTGTCTTGTACATATTTTTAAATTTCATGAATAAGCGTCCTATCATGGTACATGCCTTCTATTCCAACACTTGTGAGGGAGAGACAGTCAGACTCTTATGAGTTTGAGGATAGCTTGTTCTGTATAGTGAGTGTCAGCCTACCCAAGGCCATAAGGAGAGACACTGTTTTCAAATTTTCCATGATTAAATACTATTTAAATACTGTTTTCAGTACATATACAAAATTCATATTAGGGAATATTTTAGTTTAACTAAGATCACCATCCTTACAGAAAAGACTCCTGATAGCCACCTTGTCCTTCATTGTATCTTCACAGAACACATCTTTTGCAACTTTCCTAATTTTTTATGTGTGTTGACATATCCTACTACACTGTAAGTCTCCAGAGAACATCAGCTATAAAATGCACATCAATCTATGTGCATGCATGAATGTGCTGCTTCTTGCATTAGGGATCATGGCGGAAGGCAAAGAAAATTAGTGAAATTCTATTTTTAATAATAAATGATTTAATATTATCATTTTTGACTCTTTGTGAAGCCATTTCTAAAGCGTGAGTAATATAAGTTCCTCTCCCTCATTTACTGTATATCACCATTATTTAAATTTCATACCAATATAACAATAATCTACTAAGGTTGATTTTCTTTTTTTTTATTCTAGTCTCAAATATTTTATCCTGACTTCAGTTTCCCCTACTCCTCCCACTTTCTCCCCACATTCCCTATCTTCTAAATCCATTTCTCCTCTTGTTCTCCTCAGGAGAGAGTAGACCTCTGAGGGACATCAGCCAAACATGGCTTAACAAGTTACAATAAGTCTAGGTCAAACTCCTCATATTAGAGCAGGGCAAGAAAGATTGTTTTATAAATATCAGAATTTGAAACCTGATAGATATCATGTGTGGATAAATTCATTGCTGCCTAGCATAGTACTACACTGTGATACTGTAGATTCTCTGAACAATATGTAAAGACTTTGATTGCCACTATTATTCTTGTAGACATTGTTCCTACAGAACATGGAAAACCTAGAAAGAACATTTTGCTGATAATTTTCCCTTTGATATTTTCACATCTGTATATAATGTATTCTGATTACTCTCATCTTCCACCTTCTTTTATCCATTGCTAACCCTTGTCTAGTATGTAGTCTATACAAATCTATTTCTCAGTTTGTAATTTATTTATTGTAATTGTTCCCAACTTAATTGACCAGAATCATCTGTGAGTTCATGTTTTTGAACCTATGCATTGAAGCTCAGTGAGATAAGGGGTAGATGTACAACTAAAAACAAAGATTCTACTCTTCTTGAAACCATCAGGAGTTAAGGGCTAGGCCAAACAAGGCCCGCTTCAATCCATCACCAATTTTCATAGGATCAATTATGTGCGGGCCAAGTGAAAGCTATCTTAGTTAATGGGCTTGTAACTGCATTTCCTATGCCAGTCCCCAGGAAATTATTTTATATCCCTTCTATCTTTGAATTCTCACATTATTACTCCACCTTTCCATAGTGGTCGCTGATCCTTAGAGTGGGTGGCACAAATATACTGTTTATCTTTCACTCTAATCTGTCACTTATCCTCCCTTTTTTATTTATTTATTTTTTTTTTAAGCTTCGAGTCTGCTGCAATTGCTCCTTTCACTGAAAGGTCCTTTTCTTATTAAGGTTGAATATATTCTGTATAATGCGTAAACAGGCATTAAGATGACATTTTGTTGTTTGTTTATCAATTTAGTTAAACAATAGTAGCAAATGCTCATAATGGGCCAACGGCTCTGTAGGCAAATATTTTTGATTGGGCTTAAAGTACCAGATATAAAATCCTTCCTTTAGTGCAGAGCTCATTTCCAGTCAAATAGCTTTTCCTGTCTCTTAACACTCACACCACAACTCTGCAGAGTAGGCATCTTTCCTAGTAAATTGGCTTTGCATTTAGGAGAATCTACAACTAGATAAGTCCATTGATGCTTTTTTACCTTTCTGGTTTTAACTTCTGAAATATGGGAGGTTAGAAAGTAGGGTGGATGAACATCTGGAATTAAGTTTCATCTTCCTTTCTTCAGATCTTGAAGGAGAAATATTGGATTAATGTTAATAGAGTCTTATGCTCTAACTATATCAGGAAATCAAAAGGACTAACAACACTATGCATTTCTTAGAATATCTCTGCAAATTTTGTGACCTCTTATTGATCTCAGTCTAAAATGACAATCCTGCCTCAGAATGAGACTATGGCTGAGAGCTGTTACTTCTGGTTTTATAAGCCGCTCTAGGGCTGGGATTAAAGGCCTGTTCCACTGTGATTAATGACATGCATTGCCAGGTTTCTATGGCAAATTAGTGTGGCTACTGAGATTGAAGGCGTGTGTCACACTTATCTGCTCTGTAAAACTGACCAGTGGGACTATTTTACTCTCAGATCTTCAGACAAGCTTTATTTAGTAAAATACCATTTAAATGCCACCATACCTCTGCTTAAGATATTCTGTACACTGATGCAATTTTAGGATATATTTATCATGTTATACTCTACATTTTTACCTCTGATCAAAATACTTAAATATATTGCTTATATTTTGAGGTCATTGTCCTCATTTGCTGTCCATTCATTTAAAGATTGCTTAAGTTCATAGTGTGAAGCTTTAGTCTTTAAGCTATGTAAGTATTAAGAATTACAAGTCAATAGTCACCCATGTTTGTCATACTTACAGTTAGGCTAGTCAAGTTCTCTAGATGCACAGAGATTACACTCTGCCTGGACAGGTACTCTGCATACATAGGTAATCTTCAAACACTTCAAAGAATCATAGATTTTGGCGTTTAAGTAACTCGGGATTCTGTTGTGATGATTTCTCCTCACACTGATCTTTTCCAATAATAGTGTTTGACAATGAAGACACTCCACATGTATCTTGTTTTTTTCTTGAAAAAAAAACTGGTCTTTTGGCAAAGAACTTCCCTTGCCTCAACTACTGACAATATGCACTTGTCCAAACTGAACAAGCAGGATACAAGCAAAAACACAATTGTCGAAACTTGCCAAGACAGGGTAGGACATTCTTGAATTTTCCTACCTCTTAAAATTATCTGCCGATGCCCTAGGCCTTAGTCAAACTTGGTTGCCCCAATGTTGCAAATGAGACTTTGGGTGGTTGTCCAGACAGCCAGATGTCTCCGTCACTGTCATGTCTTGCACCTTTTGGAAGTTGCTTGTTTGCACTTCCTGTATACTCAGGTAATATTATATCCCTTCTCAGGTGTTTGATTGGATTGAAAACTATTTAGCCATAGCTACTTCCCTCTCATAACTTAGCTAAGACATTCAGTATAAAATTAGAATCCTTATGATAGGACAGCTGTAATCCATGTTATTTGCTAATTAATTTAGACTAGACATTCTGGACATTTATCATGCATTTCTTGTTTGATGTTGTTTATGTTGGTTGTAGTTCTATTTTGGTGTATGATCTTACCTCTTTTCCCTAGACAATGCTTGATAGTTTTCCTTATTGTATAACGTTTTGTTTAGAACTCTTGTATTTAGTAAGACAAAAGGGAGAGGTGTTGTGGGAATTCATTCAGTCAATAGCCTTTTCGGTATCAGCCCATTAGGGAATGGTCTGAAGTACTATAAGAACAGGCAGGAAGCATGCTTGCTCTCTCTCTTGGTTGGTGGTTAGAGTTCAGCTAGCTTCTCCCAGTGCTAACAGGGAACCTTTTATCTCTATCCTCATTAGTAATTTTACCCAAATAAATAAATACTTGCTATGTTTTATTCTGGGCTCTTGTGGACCTCCCTACTTATGCATACACTAGACCACTTAAAATTTAGCACAAGTTTCACAAACCTAGTCATCTACAAAATCTTTACATCTAAAACTCATAGGTGGCTTTTGCTTAATATCATGTTTGAGGTTTTAACCTTTATGCCGACTATAACTCTTTGAGAACAAGGTTCTTTCTCTTTCTTAGCTAATGTACATTTTTTTAAGAAAGAGGTTTGCTTCATTTTTTTTTCAGTTTGCATAAGTTAACCTTCTTCCCAGGGATGTCATCCTCAAATTCTTCAAAAACTAACCTTTCGATACCAGATATCTATTTCACAGTACAGCTGACGTAGACACATACATGCCCATGTGGAAACCACAATCTCCAACAGATCTTTCAATTATGGGATCTTTTCTAGTCCATGTATATTTATCACTTAGGGAAGGCAGTTACTGTGCAATTATTATAAGTGAAGAAAATTAATTCAAAGAAAATAGATATTTGAAATGCGGAAAGGATATCAAAGAGCCTTTTCTGCTCCTTCAATGAAAAGAGGAGAAAAATGCTGATTAAGTATACAGAAAAAGACAATATTTTTTCTAGTACACATTTTAATTTTCAACGTGTTTTACTGATTACTTTTGTTATTTGAATTTAAAGCATTGTGAGTTGAAAGAATACTGTGCATTAAAATGTAGAGCAACGTTGCTGATAGTAATTGAAAGACACATCTGCATTGAATGAGGTATTTCTGGAATCGATATTTATTTTGCTGTAACAGTGTAGAATTTTGATTGAAAATTACCCATTCCAGTGTTCAGGTTTTACAGATGAATGCGTGTGTGCACAGAAGATAAGCAAAGATTTGCTGAAACAAATTTTAAGGAAATGAAAATATGAATGATCTGAATGACTGGTGTAACCTTTTTGTTTTGTTTGATTTCTGTGCAATGAAACACATCATTAACAAACTTGCTCCAATGTTCATCCTTGATAGCATCTGTGAGGCAAAAATATGAAAAATAAATGAAAATGAGCTTCTTTTGACTTCTATTTGTGTGTGTGTGTGTGTGTGTGTTCTATTTTATTATTAGAATGGAAAAAAGGCAAGACGAAAAGGTATTATAGGGCTGAGTGGCAGGACTTGTCACAATAGCCCTCTCAAGTGTGTAATGCAGACTTCAGGTGACTAAATGCATTAGGATGTATTTATATTGACAACAGAGTCATTCTTTGTAGTCCTCAGAAGGGCTCTGCCATGATCCACATAACAAATTACTGTTGTCTGACCTCATTGAAACAAGAATCCAGTAAAGAACTTCCAGCGGAGCGGAGGGAGCCTGTGCTCTTTCTCCACAACTGTGCTCCTGGAGGGCTACGATTGTATGGCCCTTGTTTCCCCTTGCCACTAAAACACTCGCTAAAATGTCTCATCACCTTGATCCCAGAGCTCCCTTACTAGTAAACAGAAAAGAACAGGCTGTGTTACCACAGTGAGAACAGAGATATTTTCTGTAGAGTTCAGATTACTGAACGAAAGACTCTTGCCCACACACTGAAATGCCAGCACCCAGTTTCTTGGGGACTGCCTTCTGCATTACCAAAAAGGGAGGTGGTGGCTTTGTTTTAGCTGTCCTTTGTTCATTCAGGAGATGATTTTCTGTGGTCCTCCCTCACATACATTGCCAGCCTTTAAATCATCTCACTTCCAATTAAAGAATATGTTGTTTTAAAACATTCTAAATATGTTTTCATTGAATAGAAGACAGAGTATTTATCATGTATTGCTGTTTGTTGCTATTCATGGCTGTCTTATTACAGCAGTGTTTTCCTTACAATGCATTTATCTTCTGTAAATCAGTTTCCTAATAATATTGTAGAGACTTGTTAAAAGGGATTTTTCATATAGTTGATGTGTGCTGGAAAAAGCCATTGAGGATAATTTCAA
Organism: Bramus lutescens; assembly: GCA_001685075.1. Taxonomy (NCBI): domain Eukaryota; kingdom Metazoa; phylum Chordata; class Mammalia; order Rodentia; family Cricetidae; genus Bramus; species Bramus lutescens. The sequence continues at coordinate 289,711 of LOEQ01001068.1, forward strand.
ATGTTTTCAGAGATAGAACAATTTATTTAGGAAGATTTATTTCAAATATAATAACATTTTTTCTTGTCTCTACTAAGCAAATTTCATTTGGAAAAATTGTAAAATTATTTTTCTAGAGTGAAATGTAAGAACTTTTCATCCTTAGAATTATTTTGTGTCACTACAGCTGAGCAGGAGGTTCTGTATTCACTTAGAATAACGAAAATAAGCTGTGGTAATTTTTCTAATAGCCAATAAAGAACCAAATCTTACACCCCAGCAGACAGCTTAAAAGCTAAGCCCTTTAATTGTTGTTCTTAATATTCCATTTAATATTTTACTGCAGAATGCAGTCACGGGGAAAGCACTGGTTCATAATTTTTATTTTGAAGTACTTTTGTGGATTTCTTTCTTAGAAAAATGATAGCAAGGACAGTTCTCTCAGTCATTTTGTCCAGAGTGTTTCAAATTAATGACAATGTTGGGAGAAATCCTGCCAATTAGTAGTCATGTCATTCTTTCAGAGCTCTAACTCTGCTAGGGGAAGCTTTTTCTCACCATTATAGCAGCTTTAGAAAAATAAATATTATTTTGTATCAATAAAGATATACAAATTTTATGTGTTTTGTTGTTTAATAAATGTTTAATGATTCCCTCCCTAGTATAAATTACATCATTAAACATTTATTTAACAAGATAATTAAATAAATATTATAACCTGTATGCCTGGGTGCATGTCTGATAAAACTCTTAAAACTGGTTAATCTTAAGTAACTCCTCAGCAATCAACTCTTTGTTAAAATAAACTTTTCAGAATCTTTTGTGTTTCAGGCTCTTAAAACACAAACAATGTATTTAGTCATTGTATGCATAGTGTGCCTTATGTAGAATCCCAGAGCATCTCACTCCAGGGTATAATATTGTCCATTGATTAAATTATTTCCATTATCACTTGACTATTCTTGCCATCTGGCAAGCGAAACCTGGAGCATTAGTCTCATTAAGCTTAATCAATGAAAAACCAGGAGTCAAATATTGGTGGAAAACATGGAAGATCAGAGAACCAGGAGCAGCATCCAGTTGCTTCCTCCCTGTCCCCTTCCTCAGTCCCAACTGCTTAAAATCCTATCTCCACTTTATCATTTCCTGTCTCCACCTCCCGAGTTCTGGCATTTATAGAATGTGCCAACACTGCCCAACTTCTATGGGTAACTAGTGGCTAATCCTGCCTTCTGTTCTCCAGGCAAGTTTTATTTGTCAGAATACAAACAAAATATCACCCAGCAAATCTCTTCTCAACTCCATGAAATCTTTTATTCTGCACTAAATGAGTGGCATCAAGTGGTCCTTCTCTTTCTGTTACTACTGACCTCCTTCTTTCTATGACCTCCGTTCAATCTGTTACCAAAAATGACAAAATATCATTTTTAATGGCTTAATAGTATCAATGTACAGTAGCTAAATGTCCAAACTTGTATTGACAAATATGCAGGTATTTTATTTTTTTTAATTTTTTAGGTGTGTGGATATCCAATTTTACCAGTACTAATTGCATATGCACATGATTAAATTTTGGTTCTATTACCTGGATGAATGTTCCATTTTTAATGGCACTATAACTTTATAGTATATTTTAAATTGAAGTAGTTTAAAGTTTCTTGCTTTGATCTTTTATCTATTAAACTCCTTCTATTAATTCCCTATAGATTCATTGCCTGACATGAGAAAGTCATAATATGCTCTGTGTCTCTTAGTTTGTTTTCAATATTGCTTTATCAATTTTCTTGTAGATGCATTTCAACTGGTTATTAAATATTTTCCTAATGGTATGTTGCTATTTCCTCCCAAATAAAATATTTCCTTGGGAGAGGGGGAAGGTCATGGGAAGTAAGTGAAGCTCTCTATCTCTGAAATAAAATGAAACTTATGAAGCTAAGATAGTTTAAGACCTGTAAGATATCTCCCGAAGTTTTGTGAGGAAAATGACTATGAAGGAATGCTGACTCTACACCCAGCTAAGCAGCCTGTGGTTTCAGCATGGATGGAGATTTCGGAGGTCTTCCTGAATTTTGAGTTGAGATTTTTGGTATCACAGCTACTTTTGAGTCATTCAGGCTCCTGTGACTTATGGGGTAAGGGAGGGCTACTCTTTACCACAAGTCTTACAAGAAAAGCCTAATTATGCTCTTGTAAGCAACACTAATTAATCTGCTGTTTCTCTAAGTTAATTTGAGTGGAATAATCTTTTTGTTCTTTGAACAGTTGACAGTGATGGTGCTGTATAGTACAAACTCAGATCTGATCACGTATTGTGAAAAAAAATCACACAGCATTGATGTGGGTTTTGTTTTCTTGTGTGTTTTGCTTTGCTTTTGTAATTGTGTTTTGTTAAAGAATATATTTGTGCAAATACTTTGGGAATTTTATACATCTTATTTGGATCATATTTATCTCCTATTCCTGCCTCTCATCCCTTCAGATTTTACCGTTCCTCTCTCCTCCCCTGTTCTTACAGTTTTCTGTTGTCTCTTACCTCCTTTTATTTAAAATACATTATTTTCTAATACAATATATTTTGACTGCAACTTCCCTGCCCTCTACTGCTCCCAGTTTCTCACCATCTCTTCTCATGTGCAGATCTACTCATTACAAAGAACATGCTGCTCGGAGATATTAAAATATAACAAAATAAAACATAATAGCTTAAAACAAAACCATCACATCAATATTGGATAAGAGAAGCCAACCTAAAGAAAAGAGCCCTTCAGGAGGCTCAAGAATCAGACCCATTTGTTCACATATTTAAGGTACTCATAAAAGTATTAAATGGAAAGTTAATATATATACATACATATATGTACACACACACACACACACACACACATGCATGCGGAGGTCCTGACACACAACTGAGTAGGCCCTGTACTTTCTGTCCATCTGAATCCATATGAGCTTTGCTCATGTTTATTTAGGGGATCTTCTCCACTTTCACAGTGTTTTATGAGCTCCAAGGAAAGGAATTTGATGTCTCCATTACAGGTAGAACTGTTTGTTTCAAGTATCCTCTCTGTGTATTGTCTTGCTGTGTGTCTCTGTATTTGTTCCCATCTGGTGCAGGAGGAAGTCTTAGGGTTATGACTGAATAAGACACTGATCTATGAGTAGAGCAGAATGTCACTAGGAGTCATTTTATTATTACTATTTTGTTTGTTTGTTTACAAAAATAGTGTTTGGTTTTACCCAAGGCCTCTGGGCATTCTAGACTCCTGTTCTTAATAAGCAAATTAATGTGAGGTACGGGTTCCTTTTCCTGGAGTGGACTGTAATTCAAATCAGACATTCGTTGGTTACTCCCATAAAGTTTGTGCCACCGTTGCCCTGCCATATTTCACAAGCAGGGTAGATTTACAGTAAAGGGTTTGGGGCTAATATGATGCTTATGTTTCTCTTTTGGTTGTATGCAGAGTACCCTCCCATACTAAGACACTAGTACATAGGGAGGAAGGTTCTATATAGCAACCCATTCAGTCTCCCATATTAAATTAGTCCTGTAGGTGTTGTCTTCAGGAATGTGGCCTTGCTGTATTTGTGGAGAAAGCTCTTGTCCTGGTAACAACTTGGTTGCTTGAGAATTTATGTGGGAGTGCTTTGGCCAAACAATCAACTGAATTGTGCCCAGTGACAGTACTGGAATCTTTGTTTGGTGACAAGAGATCTCCTGTTGGGACTCTGTCTCCCTCTTTATTTGGTTAATTCATTAGGGTAGCCTTCATAAATTTCAAGAACCTTCCATTGCAATAAATTTCCATACCACTCCTCAAAAGCACAGACCACCCCTTCAAATGCCCTCAGAATCTCACCATCTTTTTATTAAATCCAACTTTTTCACTCCTGGGTATATATTTGGATAATAACATAGAATATCAGAGAGCTCTTCGCATTTCCATGTTTATGGATGATTAATTCACTAATTTAAGAAAATGAAACAGTCTCATTTATCCATAAATGAATGAATAATCTGGTACTTATATAAACTTGGATTTTATTCAGCTCTAAAGAAAAATAAAATCAGTAAATTTAAATCCATTAAATGAATGGATTTAGACCATATAATGTTACATGTGGTCAAAAAATTTCAGAGAGAAATCAAATAAATACTTGCAATGTTTCAATGTGAATCATAGCAGTTATTATATATTCACAGTTAAATAATTGTATATGTTGGTACAGTGTACAATGCTCAGATTAGAACAAGAGGCAGTATATATTAGATGATGAGGGAGGATCAAGTACAGTAACATGTATCATGAAAGAAGATACAAAGCTAACTCTATATCTATTTTCAATTCTGTTGTAAATCATTTTGTTTGTGGTTGAAAAGTGAATAAAAACCTAAGTGATAAAGCAAAATATAATAGGTCTTCCCAATGGCTGTTGGAATTGTACATGAGTTTGCTTAACTCTACAAATGTTGAGTCCAGCTAATCATACCTAATGATGGTTTGATATTCAAATTCTTTACAACAAAATTTTAATATTTTATCTGTATACGTTTTAATTATTTTTCCTATATAAGTTGCAAAGCTTTGTCTTGGTTATTGATTTCTAGCTTTGTTGAAATGTGAGCAGAGAATATAATGGAAATGAACCCAAGTTTTAATATGAGATTTTTTTTGTGACCAGCCTAATTCTGCATGTTGAAGTGTCCCCAAGCTCTGATGAGAATATATAGTCAATAGCTGTTAGGTGTAAATCAATGAAGTATACTTTGCTGAGTCATTTTGGTCTGGGATGTATCTTTGCTGTTTTATGTCTGAGCAAACAGGTTTCTGCTAAAAATACAGAGTTGCCACTCACACTTATTATTGTGTTAATGCCTATTATGATTTGTGGGCTTCTTAATTCTGTTATTTCATGATAGCCATGATAGTATGTATCAATACTTCTGACATTGCTATTCATAATTTCATTTATTCTTTCTAAATTTGGACTTTGAATAGTAATCTTCATATCTTTTCCTGTTTTAAATAGAATCCTTTTGATCTGATGTCATCTTTTGTAATTTAATCCAAAATTTACCTTAAAGTATTCTTAGCAGAAAAGTGAATTTCTTATAAATGAAAAATTGCTTGGTTTTCTTTTTTTATCTTATAGAGTAACTATTATTTCTTATAGTCAAATACTTTGACAACTTGCATTCATAGTAATTCTATATAGACAAAATATTCTCAAGGTCATTAGGCCACTTGTTTGCTAGTTCAGTTGTGATTGTTTTGTTTTATCTCCGTTTTCTATTAGCTTCATTGATGTTTAGTTGTTCTTTCGTTATATCTTGATGTTTACTTATTTTTTATCTACTGTAAGTATTTCACTTTTTTTGTAATTTCCAAGCTTATAGAAAAAACTTATTTGAATTGGAATAAGTTACTTTAAAATGCTATTTATTATCTTAAGTGTAAAACTACTAGCAAATGAATAAAGTAAAAAAAAAAGAAAAGTCACCAGTTTCATTCAAGTTTATCAACATTGAGCATATTTAAGTTCTATTTTACTTTCATTACTATCAAATAGTGGATATATTTTCATTGTTGCTATTTCATATTTTTTCAGTGTTTAGGTAGTAGAATAAAGATATGGGTATTTAATATAACTTGTTGCAAACTAGAGTATTCTGAAATTTTTGTAAAATTCTTTTTCACAGTAAGTTCTGCATTACCCTATCTATTTTTTTTTTATTTTGTGTCCCTTAAGGTTTCTTTTTTTTTTATTTGAACACTTTCTCTGTTGTGTCCTCCACAATAGTCATGGTTGAGCTTTAGTTTTCATTCTGTCCTTTCTCACAAAGTAATTAACTTAGCTCAGTAAAATTGTGTTAGTGAAGACTTTCTGGTTTTTAGGTAGTGAACTAACCTCCTTATTTTTCTCCTGCTGGGAAATCAGCTGTCAGGGGAATTGGCCCATCTCTGTTATTATTATTTTTCACACAGGTTTGATACTTCTCATTTGGCTCAGCGAGAACTTGATTAGGTCTTGGAAGAGACTTGGTTGAGTCAATTTGTCTGGTAACCTTTGGACTTCTGGCATCTGAACATTTCTTTTCTCCAATGTTTGAGCGAAAAACTGCTGTTATTTATTTGAATCGTTTTTTTTCTACAATTTCAGCATTCTGAAATCCTTCCTCAATTCCAATAATCCAAATAATTTTTGATTTTACTAATGCCTTAAAATCCCTGTAAACTTTCTACTTTTAGCTATTTATTTCTTTCCTTCGTCTCGGTAAATTTTCTTCCTTCTATTCCTCCTTCCTTCTTTTTTCTTTCTTTATTTTGTTCCTTTCTGGTCTTTTTGTTGTTATTAAATGATTTTGCGTTGGGTTATCCTTCTACCAAATATAAACCCACAATATTTTAAATCAACAACATATTTTACATTTTGATAGGTAATTATCAAAACAAAGTTAAAAAAAGCCAATTGAAGACATTTCTAATAGCCCAAAGGTCACTCTCTCTCTCTCTCTCTCTCTCCCTCTCTCTCCTTTTATTATTTCCTGCATTATCTCCTGTTCCATGCTTTCCTACCAGTCCCTCCCCCTACCTTCCCTCCCCTCTTCCCAAGATCAACTCCTCCTCTGTTTCCCCTAAAAGAAAAAGAAAAACAGAATAAAACAAACAAACAAAAAACGAAAAACCAACCAAAAAAAAAAAAAAAACCAAACAGGCCTCGCAGTGATGTCCAGAAAACATTTCTTACCAAGAAACAATAAACTAGGCAGAAGGCCTTATAATATAAAGGCAATGCATGCCAACACAGTAGGAGGAAAAGAATCCCAATTAAAGGCAAACTTATGAGATACACCCCCCACTCCATCTGCTGAGAGTCTTACGAGAACAGTGAGCTACACAATCATAAGGTACATGCAGAGGACCAATATCAGAACTATGCAGGGACCCTCTTTGCCACTTTATTTCCTGTGAGCCCCTATGATTCCTACATAGCTGATTTTGTGGACCTTATTCCAGTAATAACTTTGACTTCTCTGGCTGCCACAATGTGTCCCGTCTTCTGTGGGTTTCTCTAGGTCCGGTGTAGTATTTGGCCATGGGTCTCTGCATCTGATCACATCAGTTGTTGGGTGACGCCACCCTGATGGCAACTGGACTAGGCAGGCATCTATGAGTTCTAGAGAATACTGTTATGAATCATTTTATTGAGTCCCCTCCACCTCCTGAAGTGGTGACTGATTTTATCAGTCTGTGGGAGATCCTGTCTCTGTTTCCTGTCCAATCAGACAACACCATCTTGCTTGGGCTCCACCTTGGGATGTGAGTCAGAATGTAGAAGTCAATCACCCATTGGCCACTCCCACAAGTGCTGTGCACTTTGCTCCAGTAAGTATTGCAGGCAGGACAGATTTTAGGTTGAAGTATTTATGTCTTGCTTAATGTCTCAGTTCCACTGCTTACTAGCCTTGCCTTTTTTATTGAAGATGGCATTTTGGCTCTATATTCTCTTCCAAATGACTCCAAAATGCATGTATTTCTCCAAGTACTCTCTCCCTTGTCTTTCTCACCCACCCTCAGCAGATACCTCCTGACCCCATCCACTTCAAAGCCCAGTATATCCACAAAATCTACTATCTTTACTCTAAGGAAGAAGATCCAGGTGTTTCCCCTTGAGCCATTCTTATTACTTAGCTTCTCCGGGTCTGTAGATTGCAGCACAATTTCCTTTTATTTCACTTTTAAATCCATCTATTTGATAGAAAGTTTCATGATATCATTGTTAACAGTTGAATAATAATACATTGTGTAAATTTACCTCATTTTTTTATCCTATCTTCAGTTGATAGACATCTAGGTTGTTTCTAGTTTCTGCCTATTATGAATAAAGAGTCAATGAACATAGTTGAGCAAGTGTTCTTGTGGTAGGATGGAGAATCCCTTGGGTACATGCCCAAGAGTGGTACAGCTAGGTCTTAAGGTAGATTGAGTCCAATCTTCTGAGGAACCACCATATTGATTTACAAAGTGACTGAGGCATTCCCCCAGGCAATGGAGGCATATTCCCTTGGATAAACATCTTTACCACTAAGAGTTTTAGCTACCTTTTTGATCTTACCCATCCTGACATGTTTAAAATGGAATCTCAAAATTATTTTGATTTGCATTTCCGTGAAGGCTAAGGATGCTAAGCCTTCCTTCCTTCCTTCCTTCCTTCCTTCCTTCCTTCCTTCCTTCCTTCCTTCCTTCCTTCCTTCCTTCCTTTCTTTCTTTGCCACTTGAGATTACTCTGTTGAGAATTTTTTCTTTAGACCTAGTCCTCACTTTTTAATTGGATTATTTGTTTTGGTGGTTTTAATTTCATTAGTTCTTTATATATTTTGTGTTTCTCTCTCTCTCTCTCTTTCTCTCTCAAATGTGTGGTAAGTGAACAGCTTTTCCCATTATTCAGGTTGCTGCTGCATCCTATTGAAAGTGTCCTTTGCCTTACAAGAACCTTCAAAATTTCATAAGGTCGACTTATATATTTTTATTCTTAGTGCCTCTGCTATTAGTAGTTTGTTCAGGAAATTATCTTCTGCATAAATGAGTTAAAGGTTATTCCCCACTTTCTCTTCTCTTAGGTTGAGTGTATCTGGGTTTATGTTTATGTCTTTGATCTACTTAGACTTGAGTTTCTGAATAGTAATGGATATTCTTTCAAAGGCTGATATCCAGTTAGACCAGTATCATTTATTAAAGATGCTGTTTTTTATTGTATATTTCTTACTTCTTTATATTTATTTATATGATATAAATCTGGATTCCATAGATGTGTGTATTTATATCTGTGTCTTTGTTTCTGTTCCATTGAACAACCAGTTTTAATGCAAATAGCATGTGGTTTTTATTACTATAGCTCTGTAGTACATCAAGAAATAGGGATGGTGATACCGCCAGATATTTTACTATTATACAGGATTACTTTACCTAGTCTGGACTTTTTGTGTATTCCATATGAAATTGAATCCTGACACTTCATGGTCTGTAAAGAAGTGGTAACTGCTGAATTTGTAGTTTGATTTTGACAGGATCATCGTTTTTTCTATGTTAATCCCATCCATCCATGAGCATTGGAGATATTTCCATATATTGATATTTTCTTCAATTTCTTTTTTCAAAGAGCTGAAGTTTTGTTGTACAATCTTGCATTTGATTGGGTAGAGTTACCCCATGTTATGTTATCTTACTTGTGCATGGTGTTGTTTCCCTGATTTCTTTCTGCCATTCCTAGATAGAATGGCTTTTATTTTTTGAATTAATCAAGTATGTAGTCACCTCAGTGAAGTTCTTTATCAACTGTAAGAGTTCCCTAGTAGCATTTTGTGGGTCAGTTATGTATAATATTTTATCATTTATAAATAATGATACTTTGACTTTTTCCTTTTGAATTTGAATACCCTTGATCTCCTTTTTTATCTCTAGTTAGAATGCCAAGTACTATATTGAACAGATATGGAAAGAACAGGCAGCTTTGTCTTTCTAATTTTAGTGGAATTGCTTTGAGCTTCTATCCATAAAATTTGATGTTTTATATAAGCTTTCTTTAAACTGTCTTTATTATGTTCAATTATGTTCCTTTTAACCTTAATCTCTCCAAAATTACATCATGAAAGTTGTTAAAGTTTGTCAAAGTCTTTATCAACATAAATTTAGATGAATATTTTGTTTATTTTGTTTTGTTTTGTTGTGTTTTCCTTCAGTTTGTTTATATAATGGATTACATTGATTGGCTTTCTTATATAAAACCATTCCTGAAACTCTTGGATGAAGACTACTTGATCAGGATGAATGAATGCTTGATGTGTCATTGGATTTAGTTTGTGAGCATTTTTACGTTTATATTCATGAGGGACATTGGTCTGTAATTTTCTTTCTCTGTTAAGTTTTATTTAGTTTGGGTATAAAGGTGACTATGGCAATGTTCATGTAAAGAACTTAGCAATTTTTCTTCTATTGTTTTTAACAATTTGAAGGTGGCTGGCTTTAGCTCTTCTCTGAATGTCTGACAGAATTCTACAATAAAACTATATGACCCTGCTCTTTGTTTTGTGAGAAGACTTTTAATGACAGCTTCTATGTCTTTATGAGTTGTAGGTTTACTTACACTATTTATCTCACCATTATTTAACATAGGTGACTGTTATCTATCTAAAGAAATTATCCATTTATTTTGATTTGTAAACTGTAGGTTTTTAAAGTATGACCTAATGATTCTTTGACTTTCCTTGGTGCCTATTGTTATGCCCTCATTTTCATTTCTTACATTGTTAATTTGGATATTTTCTCTGTGCCTTAGTTAGATTGGATAAAGGTTGGTCTAGGTTGTTGATTTTCTCAAAGAAACCACTTTTTGTTTCATTGATTGTTGGAGAAACATTGTTCATACAGTCAATCCTTTGTGCCAATGAAGTCACCTTGAATCTAAAGAAGTCCATGAAAGTAACCAGTTAAATCAGATATCTCACTAAAAAATATACATAAGCACCAAGTCCTGCTGAGAGATACTCTCCTACCAGTCACATCACCCAAGACAGACCTCAGTTGAATTATTTAGTAGACTCTCAGATAAATGCAGTGGAAATCACAGAAGTGGCTCCTACCACCCAGCTACATGGAAGGGTAGCCGACCATCCAGGCTCCTCTAATGAGGCACTTTATCACCTTTCGAACTGCCTGAAAATCATGGAGTAAGTGCCAGGTTCCCAACTATCAAGAATCATCACCTGTCCTGGGCTGGTCCTTTTGTGATGAGGGAGACTTTGAGGCTTGGTCTCTCCCATTTGTAACTATAGCAACCATGTCAGGATTTTGAAGGTATCTCTATTTTAGGAAGTCATTTGTTACCTATCAGGATTGAGAAGATGTTCACATCTCCTCAGGTATTTGACCCCATTTCATCGATAATAACTATTAAAGCGTCAATGAATTTCTTCTGTCTTTAAAAGGATAAGAGCCCAAGACAATATTAATAATATGGAAAGTAATCCATTTGTATTTCATTTTCTTTTCTTATGCTTTTAAGTTATAGGCAAATATGAAGTGTTTATATATACCTACAGATGACATAGCTGGTCCCCAACTTAGCCAATACAGCTAAAGTCATTTCCTCATTGCTGCTAACTTTTCCATATTCTTCCATTTTACTGCAATGCTACTTCCTAACTGAAAATCCTTAGGTTCTTCACTGTTCTTAATAGTTTGTCAGGTAGCTGCATATATTTGCCCATTGCTAGTAATGAAGCTAGAATGAACAACAACAACAGCAACAACAAAAAAGGAAATCCCCAGGGGTCTGGCTTGTGATTTTCTCCAATGAATTCTGAGAAAATGAATACTTTTAAGGTACTTTTCTGTTTAGGAGTCTCTAAAGCTTTCAATTCTAGCCCTAGATTCTATTTTTGACTTCAATTTCCTGTTCTCCATGGCTTTTATTTAATCTGCTTTCAGTCTGCTTTCTCCTACAGTAAACTAGAGGAAAACATAATCTATTTTCCATATTTGTCTGCCTTAAAGTAAACTCTTTCTACTTCTAAACTCATGTATACTATTTTTCTAACAGAGGGAAATACAAATAGAGAAAGAGATGGGAAAAGAAAGAAAATAAATAACACTTCATGTAGGATTTTCTTTAGAGACAAGATGTCAGTATAGAAAAAGAATACATAGATATGTATTTCTACAGTTTTATAATTAGAGATCATATATTTAAACTTTCATAGATACATAACAGATTCATCCACGAGTATTTTTTAAAGAGCATTTCAATAGAATTATGATAATTATCATATTATTAAGATTTATTTATACAAACAAATTATTTTATTCCTTTCAGTTTTGACCCATTTTTGAGTTTTGTTTAGGTTTAGAATATTTTAGGATATTTCTTTTTTAGTTTTACTTACTGAAGATATCAACTTTTTCTGATTGGATAATTGTCATGCATATATTAAAGTCATTCTATTTAAAAGTACATAACCAAATTTGAATCTCATCTTGGTAATATCTCATATAGACCAATAAAGTACAAAGGAAATTTACATGATATACAATATTTACATATCTGTAAGTATATATGTATTTTCTCTCCCTAATATTATGTTTTATATCCTTTATATATATCTATGTAAAACATATAAGGAGATAAGTACCTTCATAGACATGCTACATGTAAGCATCTCACACACATTTTCATAATTGTTCTTAATATAATAAAATATATTTATTCATTTATCTGCATGTAGATATTTATGGTAAAGATAATGAAAGTATAAAAATTAACCAAGGGAGAAGAAACTTAGTTCAATCAATAAAACTTCAGAAAATAAATTTTTCTTTAAGATTTCATAGAACAATATTATTTCCTGCTCTCTGTCACATCTGTCATCAAGAAGGACAGATGTTGAAATGAGTACTTAGGATGAAACAACTAACAATAGTTTAAATTTAACCTTTTTCTCAAATTTATTCATGTTATGTTTTCTTGGAAAATCATCTTCCATAATTCTTCTAACAAATTTAAATTTCTGTTCTAGATCATGACTTAGTTAACAGTGCTGGTTGCTCATGCAGAGGACAAAGTTTGGCCCCAGCATCTATTTCAGCTGATCTGCAACTACCTGTTACAGAAGATCAGGCAATTCATTATTCTCTTCTGGACTCACTGAGTACTTGCACTCACATGTGAACATACCTCCTCCACATATATGCATAAATAAATAACAATAACACATTTAGAATTCATATTTCATAAGATATATGATGTTAATTCAAAGTTAATAGTACTATTTAGGCACTCCTACACTTTATAACTTGGCTAACCATGAATACATATCAACTTTCCTTCTTTGATTTGTTTAGTAAAGCAGTGGATTATGGAGATATCTGCTCCAGCTATCATTGCTTACAGAGAATTTATTGGATGTACCTAGCCATCAATCTTTTAATCTAATTGAAGATTTCTTGATCAAGTGAAAAGTCAGTAGTGGAAGATGAGGTGCTGTTTTTCTGATAATTTGCCAGCACCATAAATGAACATGTCATTGAGAATTATACTTTGAAAACTTGTTTATGTTCTCCCTTTTTACAGGAAATGTTTCTAATTTAACATAACATTTTAATACAACTTTCCTTGAAGAGAATATCATAAGGTTGTCTCATTAGTCTGACTTAGGCAAAATATTTGCCTAATTTCAGGAATTTTCAGAAAATGAAACATAAACTTTAAATTATTGAGACATTTAAGTACATAAACACTTTATTTAGCAGTAATATAATAAAGCAAAATTTTAATAATTTGTTTTCCTGACTATAGTCTGCTTGCTGGAATAAGTACACAGCATCACAATCAATTCTTTAAAAATATATGTGTCCTTGTCAACAAAATTTCCATTATTCTTTCTTTAATGTAGATTATTTTCATTTCTTTCGAACATTAAATAAAAGAAAATTTTAACAGAAATGATCAAATGCATATGTTTCTTAAAACATTCAAGGCTAGTTTTTTTAATCTTTCCATATATATAAATTTGTATGTATATATGTATATACACATATAAATGTAATATACTATGAAAGTAAAAACACAGAGGTAGGTGGAAATTCAGGTAGAAAAGGAACTAGTCAGAAAAGAGAGAAGGAAGGAAGATTTCTAGGTATGGTTCCATGGCCACATCTAGTCAGAACCATTTTATCCTTAAGCTAGGTATGCTAATGTAACATAATTTGTAATACCTCAGAGAATATTTTGTTCAAGCAATACTCCAAATAAGTAATGTCCCAAAGATTAAAATATAAAACCAAGTGCTTTAAGTGCACTTTCATGTTAGGGAAGTATAAGATTATAAAGCAGAAGGACACATGCATTTTTTCATGCACATGCATGATAATTATTGTCAGCAACTTTGTCTTCAGGTATCTGTGATCAGTATTACATATTTGGTTTTAGTAAATAGATTCAAAAAATGGATGAGAAAAATGATTCAATGCCCAGTAATTATTACCATACATATTCACCTTTTTATTTTATTTTTTTTTCAAAAAAAAAACCCTCTTTTCTCATTTTACCATTCCAACTCCAGTTCCTACTCTATCTCCTCCTCCCATTCCCTCCGCCTAACTTCACAACCAACCCCATCCTATCCACTAAGAGAAGGCAGGGAACATTGCTTTGAGGAAGGTTCAAGTCCTTCCCCCACTATATCTAGGCTAAGAAAGATATCCCTCCAAAGAGGATGGATTCCAAAAAGCCAGTACAGGCAGCAAGGATAAATCCTGGTGCCACTGCACGTGGCCCGCAGTCTGTCCCTGCCATACAACTGTCACCAGCATTCAGAGGATCTAGTTTGGTCCTATGTTGGTTTCTTGCATTTCTGGCTGGAGTTGGTGAGCTCTCATTATCTCAGGTAAACTGCTCCAGTGGGTGAACCCATCATGGGTTGGATCTAAAGAGAATATGAGCAAAGGCTCATATTCTCACTCCTCCCACTCTTCAATCGGACTTTGGGAGCTTAGTCCAGTGATCCACTGTAGGTCTTTGCCTGTTTCCTTCAGTTGCTGGATGAAGGTTCTGTGATGACATTTAAGATATTCATCAATCTGACTAAAGGGCAAAGTGAGTTCCGGTAACTTCTCTACTATTGCTTAGAGTCTTAGCTGGGGTCATCCTTGTGGATTCCTGGGAATTTCATATTCACCATTTATAAAAGCAAGTCTATTTACAGAATAAATATTGGTTCAACAAAACTGATAAGTCTTAGAAAATTAGAGGGCTATGCTCTGTTCTCTTAAATTTACAGTTTCCATGGCAAGGGCCCTAGCAACTAAATAAAGTAAAATGAAAGCAATTGTATCATGATTGTGCTGAAATATTATACTGATGGAACAGGACACACACTCTTTGTTATAACAACTCTGTGTAGGACAATTGTTAAGAGATAGTTCTCTTATCAATGGCGATATACCTGTCCCATAACCCACTGAATGTTGTTCCTCAGCCAAACCTATTTGTGCAGCAACGAATTGATATGATTAAGATTAATTTATAAGATCCCTGTGTTCCAGTTGTCATGAAAAGATGACCAATAATAAATATGGTAAATCCTATATCTACTACTATTTTAATGTTAATTATAAATGCTGTATTTAATTGAACAATGAAAAGCAAATGTCTCAGCTGTCCAGTTACTCTCACTTAGCCTCAGACATGGAAATTAATTCAAATTAGAATTTCTAAATTTGTCACTGAATCAATTCAATAGAATAAATTGGGCATCATGATACATGTGAGTGAAGGAAAATATTAGTGTGTTTTGTGCAACACATGCACCTTTAACATTTCTTATAACATACTTTATTGGTAACAGTTCTAACTCTGGTTACTTAGGTCTGCATAGTGTTAGAATTTCTAGCATGATCCTATATTTGATATCCAGTTTTCATGACCACCCATTTAAGAGATAAACAGACTTAAATTGCTGGGCAGTGGTGGCACACACCTTCAATCCCAATACTCTGGAGGCAGAGGCAGGTGGATCTCTGTGAGTTTGAGACTAGCCTGGTCTACAAGAGCTAGTTCCAGGACAGGCTCCAAAGCTACAGAGAAGCCCTGTCTCAAAAAACCAAGAAAAAAAATAGAAAAAGAAAAAGACAGACTTAAATTATTCCTATAAAATTTACTATCATGAATACATACTAATGATATTCAACATTATTGAATATTGAATGACATATTCAAATAATATAATAAAGGAAATACATATTGGCTTCTAGAAAATAATGTCATTTTGTAATGTTTCAATAACATTTTCAAAAGCAAAACTGCATTATGCATCTTATTGAAATTTGGCTATAGATGAATAGCCTAGGGGTATACCATTATCATGGTGATATTTGTCATTGTTCAATTGTTAATTCTAAATATGTGGCCTGCAATACATTTCTATGGATATGTAATTAATTCTCTTAAAATTGAGTGGCTTCCCAAAACATATATTAACAAACGAGCCCTTTCTATGTGCCTGTGTTCTCTTCTGGCAGACTTGGTCCTCTGTTTCTGAGTCCATCGTATAGTTGCAAATTTGGTCTCTTTCCAGGCCACGCCATTCATAAGGACTGACTTAAGAATGATGCACCTGCCAAGTAGTTATACACATGACTACTCTTTTGGCAAGATTCACATCCCAGTGGCTATTGTGCTGAGAACTTCATACTAGCTGTCAAAA
>LOEQ01001068.1:340825-352121 GCA_001685075.1 Bramus lutescens
TGGGAGGGAAATGGGAGGAGGGGAGGAGGTGGTAATTTTAAATAAATAAATAAAATATGAAAAAAGAATGGGGAAGAGATAGAAAGGTTTGGAGGGAGGAACAGGAAGAAAGGTATTGATTCTAAGATATCTGGAAAAATAATCAATCATAAATAAATAGGTTAGTAACATTTTTCAATTATTAGTAGAATGACGAAGGCTTTCCTTCTTTTATTTTTGTTTTGCATGTGATGCTTGAGAATCTAAAGCTAAATTAATGTTGGACTTTTTTATTTAAGAATAAAGGTTTTGAAAGAAGAAATGACTCCTAAGCTACTTATGAGAAAATGCAGAGTGGAACTTTCAAACAAAATATAGCATTATCTTTGATTTTAAAGATAATCTTCCTATAAGTGTTTCCTAAAATGCTTCTGTATTTGTTAAAATCTCTTTCACATAGAGTGCCATCCCTTCACAAAATCTAAAATATCTATGTAAATTTGACTTGAAATTTGAACAGTATCCACAGAAAAATGTAAAATTTTAATGTCCTGCTTTTCTTCCAAATTTAAAAATAAGTAACATTTAATGGGTTCTCACAATGATTTCGGCACTATTCAGCTGCAATTAACTTCCATGAGATCTTACAAACTTTTCTTCTTCGCATTTTAGATAAAGAATTTCAGTAAGTAAAGCACTCAACATTGTAACTGTATATCACTATCTCAACCATGCACTGTAAAAATCAAAATTATTTCTCTCTTAGCCATGTACATGTATGTTAGGTATTTAAGAAGTTGCAATATTCATAAAATAACATTAACTTATTTTTATAAGAAATAATTAGTTTTATATTTTAGAGTTGTACTTGTATATATAAAACGGGTCTTTTCCATAATAACTAAAATACATACACAGAAATATCATTCAGTAAATTGTTCTTCCATTAATCCGTATTTATGTGTCTTACATCATGAGAGGCTTTCTATTTTGCATTTACTTAATTTCAAATATGAAAATAATTAAGACACTGTGATATTGTCAAAAATAAGACTGGTAAAATTCTGAAAATATGATAGAATATAGGTATATAGATATATGTGTGTATATATATATAATTCTAAAATGTAATGGATATTTTTCAGACACATGGAGGATAACACAGGAAAAAATGATAATGAAAGGTTTATGAAAATGCAGTTGTGCTAAGTTATAATTTTTAAAAATGTTTGTATCAATATTCTGCATACTTTTATTTGTTAAACATCAATATCTTAAATTTTTAGTTCTTGTATTAAAATAACATATTCTATTCTCATGGAAACCAAAAAATATGGTTCAAGCACATACATATACAGAGTAACAAATGGAGAGAGGGGAAATATGTTTCTTAGTGGAACAGTTGGGAAATCCAGAAGAGAGGCCCCATCTCTTTAATATTCTTGGTGAATTCCTTAAGACTCCTAGGTCAACTTTTCTTTTTCAACCTATGTAGATATGGCTTTACTGAAAACCTATCTAGAAATGGGGAAATCCCGTCACTCTCATGGTTTTAGGCCAACCACCTAAATTGTCCCTCTCAAATACATTTTTTTCCTACAACTATCACAACCTATTCTCTGTGATTGATATATAATTTAATAGCACAAAATTCTAAACAATAGTTAGACTTTAAGTATTTTAAGACTTTGGGACATTTGTCTGCTCTGACCTATATTCACTGTATAACAAAATAATAATCACAAAGAATAGAGCACTTTATGCCTGTGAATGAGCCTCCATAAGCTATTTTTCTGATAGCAGAAATTTGATTTCAAATAATATTCACACGTCACAAATATTCTTAGGATTAGTTTCACCTTCAACATTGTAGATTTCATTCTGTGTGCCTTGCGTGTCATATAAAAAGTGTCAGGGTGCTTTTAGCATAATCAGCATTTTCTGAATGAACTCTGTTCTATAGTTTTACTCATGAATACAAAAAAGAACATCCTACATGTTAACTTAAGTCATAGTAAAGAAATTCAGAGGAAAAAAAATCTCCCACCAGAAAGTTAAATAGAAGCTATTAAAATCCTTCACAGTCTCCTAATCACTATTTTTGTTCACATATTCTCTCATTAATTAGTTCATTTATCCATTCTTTCATTGAAGAAAGGATGCCAGTGAAGAAAAGTGATTGATAGTATTCTGACTATAGTTGATAAAACAACATACTAAGCACGAAAAGAGGTTACATGGCATATACAAATGCAAAGATGTCAAACCCACTGCAAAGTATATATCTATAAATGATTTCCATGCCTATGCCTCAGAGAACATTGCTGAAAAGGGCACTGAAAAGTTGCAAGCACCAGAGAATCAATGAGTGTGATGTTAGTATCTGTCTCCTAATAGTATCAAAAGATACACTGATAAACTCTTACTGCATGGCTGCCAAAATGTCCTCAACACTGTACAAATAATTATTGATAACAGAGGAAAGCAATCTGAAGGTGGAGAGGTGTCCTTCCACAGGGAAAAGCACATGAATTGGTTGTCCAGTGACAAATGTTCAGGTGTAAAATAATACAAAACACTTAACCATTTCTTATTACAGTACACTCCTCTGACAGTGATGATGATAAATATGTTGAATATACTCTATTTTTTTATTTTTGTTTGCTCTTGTTAGAGTGTTTTTGCTTTCTTTTTCTAAGCAAAAATAATATCTAGAAAATACAGCAGATACAGAAAAATATAAACCCCTTTATAAATCAATAATTTAATTATATTCTATAATTATTTATACTATTAACAAAAAATAGCATTTCTCTTTTGTTTTCACCTTGAATTCAAAACCTTCCTTCTGAACAAGTCAGTATTTTTAATTTGCTATTATCCTGGATATATTTTTATTTATTATATCATATATCTAAATACATTTTCATATATGATCTACTGTATTTTTCCTTGTATTACATTTTCAGTCATTGTTATGATTTATTTGTTTTCTTTGAATTTTTTTAAAATATCAGATATAACTTGTAAATATAAAGCCTAGATATAACCACACTATTGCTCCCTCTGCGTTATTGATTTCTCTTTCCATCACCTCTCCCTGTTTACGTAAATCTCAATGTGTCTATCTAAAGACACATCTAGATAGACCTTCCTGTATTCCCCATTGATGGAGATTGAGAGCAGTGTGAATAGGTTACTATGAAAGAGACAACTTCGGCTAATCCTCACTTTCTAATTTTTATGTTTCCAAACTCAAACAGCCTGAGATCCAAGTGACAGCTTGTATGATTGATCCCCAAAATCAAAACAATCTGGAATGTTCTTACAAAAGCCATCATTTTTCTAGACAGTCCATGTTGGAATAAAGCAAAAGCATTCTTATTTCATTGAAAAATGACAGGTGGATAAAACGATTAAATGTCTGAGATATGCATCCGAGTGTACATCCATTTCATTATGTGAAGGTTTCAATGTGCTTTCAATCCTAGTTTAAAATGACATTGCAGACTTACTATATTTGAGGACCCTAAAAGAGACATACATGGATCTAATCTACAGATTAGCAGAAAAAGTCAAGATCTCCTGAGTAAATTGGGAGCATGGGGGCCTTGCGGGAGGGTTGAAGGGCAGGGGATAGGCAGGAAGGGAAGCAGAGAAAAAAAAAATTAGAGCTCAATAAAAATAAATAAAAACAAATAAAATTACATTGCAGACCTACTTTATTTAAAACTGGGAGAAGAGTTAAGAAAGTAGCATAGAAGAAAAAAAAAAACAATACCAAGATAAAGCAATGCAGTGGGTAGCTTCGTAGTGTATTGATTATATGCTTTCTATTCCCCTGAAGAAAGTTTAATCTTAAATTCATGGTGTGCATATTTGTTTGCATTGAAAGGCTCCCAATAATTATTATTAACGACTGGTAATTTGAATATGGCTACTGCTGCTCCTGCTGCTGCTGGCTCTCCTGATGAGTTCTGGAATTCAATTGAGGAATGTTTGGATTTTTGAACATATATAGACCTATTAGAATACATAGACAGTTATCAAGTTGGTTTGAGTTTTCAAACAGCTAAAATTTGCTTTTATTCAGAAACTATAATTAAGAGTGATAAAATGTTTCCTAGAAAAACTTTTTGATAATACATGAGTTATTTTGTTATTTAAATAAATAAACTGTTCAATTAACAATTCTATTCAGGCCCATGTTTATTAAAACAAAAATACTGTAAATCACATCAACTTCTTTTCCTTGTTTATGTGATATTATTGTTGACTTGTTCCTTGTTAAGTATTTTCATTTATTTGAAAATATTGTTTAGGTGTGATTTTCTTCATAAACCTAAATTGCTGCTATAATTACAAGCCTTTTGAAATAATGTTTCTAATCAGCACTCGAAAATTTGTTTTGGCTGTGTTTTCCTACAAATAACCACAGATTACTCATGGTTGAAAGAAAACGAACTATGATATCCGAATTCTAATTTTAAGTAAATCAAAACACTCTGAATAATAATAGTCAAAATGTCATTATAGTGGCTTTATATTACAAATACAGAGACAGTCTTTGAGAACAAGAAAAAGAGGTTTAATAATTCAAATTTTGTTTACTTTCTTCCTGAATTATTGTGTCCAGTAATATCTATGAGATAAAAATATGAGTGTACTTTTTCCAATTTTTTTCTTATATATAAAGCTGAAATACATATATTTATAACTTTCCTAATTATATATGAGGACTTTACTAATAAAAATTACTAATTGCTAAAAGCAAACTCTAGTTACTAAAAAGTAGTGTATAATAATTTTCACTACAATAGAAATAAGTGTATCATAAGTGAATTGTTTGGAGTTAACATTATAAAGCCAGAAACAACAGAATAGTAACATTGATGCTTAGCGGTCTCATAAACAATTAATTAATCAAGAATATTTATCTGTCTTTAATCATTCAATGAAACAATTTAACCAATGCTGTCTTTCCACATAAACACCAAGGAACAACTTCAGTATTATCACATAATTTGCAGCAAATTTCATTCACTATATGAGAAATAATTGATCAGTCTGTGAAAGAAAATAATAAATGCTTACAACTCCCATGTCATATTTCTGAATTTCCTCACATCATTCTATATTCCTCTCCATTATTATACACATAACAAAGATCATACCATATCAAAGTAATAGCTGAATTGCCTATATACCACCTCACAATATAAACATGCATATATTATATAATTAAATTAAATAAAATCTAAACTAATGTACAATCTCTGCATACATGATGCTCATTATATGTTGATCTAATAGTCTTTTTAGAGTGATGATTTCTTAATATAAAATTAATACAAAATCTCCTTTGTACTTCTTAATTTTAAACCATAGATAATAAATATTCTTTATGTTCAATATGAAATATAGAAACAATAGCATTTGAAGTTTTTCTGGAGATAAATAGATTTGAGATGGTATAACAGAATTATAGTCTCTTACATTCCTTTATACTTAATAATATTACTTGTTTGTTTTCTGTTTTTGTCTCTTGTAAACATTTGCTTCTTTAAATCAACCAGCTCTTCGCTAGACATTTTTTTCTTTCTTAATGTCTAAGCTGAAACCACCTTATGTGGAAGAATTGATTACTTATTTGTACACATTTTACTTTATAGGCACTGATGTTTTTGATTTTGACTACATTTTTATATATTCATTTCTAACTTAGAATACAACATTTGTGAGTATAAAACCTTGTCCAGCATTGTGTCCTCAGTAGCCTGCATAATATCTGTCATACAGAAGGCGACAAAGGAATATTTATGGGTTGAGCTCATTGATAGACTGGATGGTTCTGAAAATATAATGGAAATGTCATGTGTCTTGGAAAAAAAGTTACACATTCAAATTTTAATAAAAATTTTGAGATATTTTGTAGAGCTTTGACTCTAGATAGTTCTTCACAGGATGTGAATTCTAGTAGAAAAGTCAAAAATGTTCATGCTATGTTTTCTCCTTCTCTCTCTTTGAGCCCATTTGAGGCCTACTTAGTTGCTGAGGTAGGCCATGTTCTCCTGGTGTTCTCTATCACTCTGACTCCTGAAGCCTTTCCTTCCCATCTTCAACAGGCTTCTTCTTTGAACTATTTCATTAAGGTTTATTTCCTAGGTATTTATTCTAGAAATATGAACTGCATAAAGAAGCATCAAGGTTTCAAGCTCGAATTCTTCTCTTCATAAATCATGATGACTTCTGCACAAATATACTAAATGCATAGCATGGCATATTATGCACAGCACAACAAATACAATAAACTAAAAATATAAAAAATAATGCAACGAAACCTTTAAAATATTAAGTGTTAAACACAGGCAATACTATAAACAGAATCATAGTTGCATCATATAATTAAATTATATTTATATTTTGTTGTATTTTAGAGATGGTTGGTAGATGTGCTTTATTTCTTTATTCTCAGTTTTATTTTCTTAATTTTCATTTTTTAAATTTAGCAATTATTCCTTTGCCCTCTGAAAATTATCTTCTAAACTAAATATGTACCCATATAAATCTTTATTCATGTTAACATCTAATTCATCCCTCAGATTACTTTAAAATCTATTATGTAGATGATATAATATTCTTTTCCTCATTTCTTTGAACCATATTCTCACTTTCATGCACTTTCTATGCAAACTTTCCAACTGAAGGATCTCACTGCAACAAGATATAATTAAATTCATCCTTTCCCGATAAACATATAATATATGAAATATTTAACATACATTGGTCCTACTTCACATTCAGAACGATCCTCTGATCATCTCTTGCAAAAAATAACAGGTTTTACAATTATTTCACTGTTCCTGGAGAACCCTGACAGAGCATCAAAGCCCGATCGACGCATTTCATTTGGTCATGTGGAAGTACCTCCCTGGTATTTGGCTACAAAAGAGTTTTCCTTAGCTCATCTCTGAAAGCACCAGTTTCACACAGTAGAGATCATCTACTGCATTTTGTGCTTTTTATGCTTATTTGTGACTATTTTGAGAGAACAAAGTATCGAGTTTTCCTGATGATCGCCACAAAAACTTTCTCCATCAGTGCTTCCTTGCCTGCACATATTTAATTGTTGCTTTCCTACTGTGTTACCACTTCTCAGGTGGCAGCTACGCTTTTGCTTTTGTTCTCTCGAGTTTTTAATATATCGCATCTTCTAGTAAAACGTGAAGTTCTTTTTCTTCCAAGTATTTTGAATAGAAACTATTCAAACAAAGAATTCCATTTCATAAACAATACTTTACAAAAATAGTAAATTTTATTAGTTTATACTTAGGACATGAAATCGTACTCAGGTGAGATTTCAGAAGTACTTCCTATTTTTTATTCAATCCTAAATGGTCAACCACTGGATTTCTCTCCAGTTATGCCTGGGTTTTAATAACTCTGCACACTTCAAATTAATCCGGTGTATTTTATTTTTTAAGGCAGGATGATACATAGAGAGCATTTAAGTAGGGAAATGGACAGGAAAGTTAGCAGAAATAAAGAAGGAATAAGCAACTCAAAGGAAACAGCACAGTGTGAAAAAGTTACAGCATTAGTTTAATTTTTATAGATTGTACAATAACACCCTAATTTATGAACTTCAAATATCATCGTCTGTCTTGCCATATGAAAGCAGAAATAAAGATCTCAGAACTCTGTCTACATGGTTACCATATTTCATGTACTTCAATTCTTATGACTACATCTTACTGTGCAAAATAGTCATAGACAAATATCAGGTAGTTTTTGTGAGTGTTGTTCCTAATTTGTACTATAGATCTAATATGTAATAGTTTGTATCCTATAGTCACAGTAATTTATTATGAATGATAAATATATGCACCAATACAATATTTTTATTAATTAAAATTTAAAATTAATTAAAAATATCAGTAGTTACATATAAAACAGTTTGTTAACAGTTTCAGAGTAATCAAAACAGAAAAAAACCCTAAGACTCAGAATTATAGTTTAGCGCAATAATGGGCTTAATGCCAAGCCTTATAACTTTGGATCAATACCATGATCTACATTATAAAAGCAGAGTTTTTATTTATGGAATCAATCCTCAAATTTCCAAAGAGGGCCTTCTCCAGCCCTTTTCACACATGCAAATTAGTTAATTGATTAAACTGTTTCAATTTCAAACCAATATGCAGTATTTCATATGAATTGAAAGATTATAATGATGCAAATTTGAAAATATTTTAGTTATATGTTTTATAGATTAATGATATATATCATCTATCATTCTATTATCTACTTATATATTTATCATCTACCTAGCTATCATCTATTATCTATTTATCTTTCTATCTATCATCTAATATGAATTTTTGCCATTATTTCCTGACATGAACCTGATTATATAGTTCCAAAATTAGAAAGAACTATTTTTATAATTTATCCTAAAGAGATGGTTGAGGTATTAAAGTGAAAAAAAAATTAAACATTACAAAATTCACATGTGTCTCAAAACATTGCAATGTAATTCCATTACTGGTGTTATTTAAATTAAAATTATTTAAATTGAAGTTGAAATGTATATTTCTGATTTTTAAAATGTAAGTTTTTATGTTTTAAAAAGGAAATATCTGTGTAAAACTAATTATTCACTTCCTAGATGTAAGAAATATATTTGTGTGTGATTGTGTGTACATGCACAATAATACAGGTTTAATGTTAATTTCGATGCAATTTTAATCTCTAGAGTATCTTTTCAAAAAATCAATCCAGTATTTAGAACTTATTCAGTGATTTGTGTGTTCGCAAAGGTTGTAACAGAAAATGTCAAATGACTTGTATTTTTCTTTCTTGTTGAGAGCTTTTTCATGCAGAAAGTTGTCTTACACTGTGTCAAAAGAATAAGCTGTCAGATTGTTAATGTTTAATACATTCCGAGAATAACTGCCATGTACTATACTAATTTGACCTTTTCAGGGCTCTGAATTTGATTGGATGGACATTTCTCTCCTATTTAAAAACTGAAACCCCTGTTGGGAAGAGCAAGAATGACCATCTGTTGAAATTCAGAATACTAAAAAGGTTAAAGTACACAACCAAAGACTGCCAAGTATATTTTATAATTACATTTTGCCACCTTATTTCCTGTCAAAAAGCATGACAAGTGCAGATGATGGCATGAAATCGATTTTCCTTATTCAGAAAACATACACAAAAATACATATAATGGGTGGATAATTTAATGTCAAGTGTTCTATGGAAGCTATGAAAAAATGCATCTTAGTTTTTCTATGATACCAAGGTTTCTATAGGATGGACACTCTAGCACAAAAGATTATTTCAGGGCAGCGCGGAAAGACATAATAAAAATAGTGCATTTATGCTGGGTAAAGAGAATACTATAAATATCTGCCCTTCATCTAACCTAAGATCTTAAAAAATATTAATACTTGAATCATAATCATGCATAGCAATCACATACTTATAATATTTTAGAAAATTAAGAAAATGCCCCCTAATCATTTGACATAGCAAAAAAAAAATACCTGTTTAATGGCTGTGGCTTTGATGTATCTATATTATAAGAATTTTATTGCATATACAAGGTCCCAGAATCGATCATAAAAACCACAAAAGACCATAACATAAACATAAATAAGAGAAGACAAGTAGTAAGCTGCTAATGCTGCTTTTATGAGACAGGGTCCCAGTATATATCCTTGGTTGGTCTGAAACTCACTAAATTGAATGGGTTGGTCTGAAAAGCTTTCCAAGTTCTGAAAATGAAAGAATCCTGATTTCCTGAAATTGCTTTTATTAATTGTATGATTAAATATAATTCCAACAATTATAATTATTTTATAATTTTGGTACATATAGATTTGGATATTGCTTAAAACCCGTTGCAGGGAAATGTTGTGTTAATGTAACACCGTTCCTTATAACTATGACAGTCTCCAGCAGAGGTATTATAGAATGCAACAAATATTTTTAAATTTCACATATATAAAAATGATGTGTGTCTACATGAAAACATAAATTTTTGTCCCATATTATATAATACATCTTAGTTTTTCTATGATACCAAGGTTTCTATAGGATTGTCATTTATTCTATAGGTTGTCATTTATTCATAGAATGTTCTCATTGCTGGTAACTTTGATCCAGATGGGTTTTAAGAACTGGGATGAATATGTAGAATCAGCACCAGGAGACTGTGACATGACCACCTGTTGTTCAAGCAAATGGTCGTGCATATCTTGAGCCATCTTTATTTAAACAATTTCAATGGTTTGCATAAACACTTTTACATTTAGTTTTCACTTCCTAATTTTTTAAATGGTTACAATATTCCCCAATGTGGATCTTGTCTCTTTTCCCTTCAACCTCCAAACTCTCCCATGAGTAGCCATTACCCTTTTGACCTACACGTCTATTTCAGAAGCATGAGGAACTTTTCAACCTACAAGGTAAATTTTCTAACTAGGCACGCCTACAGGTAGAACAATGTGCTCAGTTGGTAGCACATGCGGTTACAGCATCATGGAGGGTATGAGACAGGTAAGATACATCTGGTGGGGTCTCTTTCTCATGATCAACTCACCAGCCAAAGCTGGATCAATCCAGTCTATGCTTTCTGCTACTCTATCCCCTCTGATGATATTAACAGGTTTTTCCATTTGTCCTCTAGGCAGCATAACCTGGAAACTTAATTTTAATAGTTGGTGCTACTCATCCTTTGTCCTTATGGTATTTTTTTTATCTCTCTTAATTTCTTGAGATATTGGCACAGATATTAGAAATAAGGGAAGGTGGGTGTCTGTGATTCCCCATCATTCCCTATTCCTTAAATGTTACCATTAACTCCTGATATCATTTATTTAATAACATTTCTTTAAAGCTCTTTTGGTTACAATCCTTCTTCCTTGAAGAGTTATGCAAATATGTAACATTAAACTTCATGACCTATTGTGACTCCTTCAGTCCAGCAATATGGCTAGCATGGAGAAAGCAAGGACATTATGTGGCACACATGCTCCTGTGGTTATGACTGCAAAGTTGAATGGGGTCCCCAAATGTAAAGAGCTGCATGGAGCCGCACCTTAAACATGGCGCTGGCTTCCACCCTCTGCAATCCCGAAAGCTAGTGCTCTCTGTGATAAACAACTCCATATATGGCTAAGGCCAGATGATGCGATGATCGTAAGCTGCTTGCATATGCGTGGACCTATGGACAGTGCCCACGTGGCGATCAAGGGTTGGTAGCCCAGGCCTACTTAAGGGCTGGGAGAGGCTTGCCGGGAGAGAG
>LOEQ01001068.1:354336-376553 GCA_001685075.1 Bramus lutescens
TCTGCTGTATGGACTGGCCTTGTGGGAGCCTAGTCTGTTTGGATGCTCACCTTCTTTGACCTGGATAGAGGGGGGAGGACCTTGGACTTCCCACAGGGCAGAAAACCCTGACTGCTCTTAGGACTGGAGAGGGAGTGAAATGGGAGGTTGGGAGGAGGTGGTAATTTTTAATAAATAAATTAATTAATTAACAAAAACAGAAATACACTTGGACTCATTGACACTGAAAAGACCTTTATATGGGCATGAAATTAATAAATGGATGTCATGAAACAAAATATCTTGTTTGACAACTATGCCACCATTGTCGTGAAAATGCAACCTCCAGAATGAAGCAATAGTCTACTAGTTAAGTACATGAAAGAATACTCCGTTGTGACATCTAGAATTTTACAGGAAAATGCATGGAGCTAGAAAACAGTATTTTGAGTAAGGTAACCCAGACACAGAAAGACAATTATCACATGTACTCATCCATAGGTGTTTTTTAAACATAATGCAAAGAAAACTAGCCTACAAACCACAATTCCAGAGAATTTAGACAACAATGAAGACACTAAGAGAGATTTACATAGATCTAATCTATATGGGATATAGAAAGTAGAATAAGACAAGATCTCCAGAGTGAATTGGGAGGATGGGGACCTTGGGAGAGGGTTGAAGGGGGGAAGCAGAGAGATAGGGAGAGGACCAGAGAAAAATGTAGTGCCAAATAAAAATCAAAAAAAAATTAAAATAT
Organism: Bramus lutescens; assembly: GCA_001685075.1. Lineage (NCBI taxonomy): Eukaryota > Metazoa > Chordata > Mammalia > Rodentia > Cricetidae > Bramus > Bramus lutescens. Next base: position 355,076 of record LOEQ01001068.1, read on the forward strand.
TGAATTAAAAAAATGTACACAGACCATATTCAATTAGCTTTTTATGAGCCTTAAGCAAATAAATTGTTAGGTATCTGTTGCTGTGTAATAAATTTTCCCAATACTTAAAAAAATTACATGAGAGAGAAGGTTCCTATCTAGAATATGCAATGAGCTTAAAACATTAAATACCAAAAAATAAACACCACTCTTTTAAAATTATTCAATAAATTAAAAAGTTCTCCAAAGATGAATCACTTATAGCTAATAAACACTTTTAACTCTTCTGTCAGTAGAATTTTCAGTATGACCCAAAGTATTCTGAGTCAAAGAACATAGATATCAACACGGTATTGACATGGGAGATCACTTCCCCTTTCTAGTTCTCATAGTAATATATGGTGGTGTGCATTCTATCAAAGGTCAAAAATATCATTAAACTTATTTACATATAATTCCTACAAGTGATAATAATGACTGCCCAGCAAGACATAATCATTAGTATAATACTCGCTTGAACATCCTGAAAAACAAAAACCTCTTTTCTGATTAGAGTTCTGCTCTACAACTAAGCCAACTTGTATGTGGCACCATTGTCAAGCTAATAAACTATTTCAAGTCAAGATGTAGGATTTAAGGAAGAACCTAAATCTTTCATTTTGTTAAATAGATATAGTATTAAATCTACTCCTGAAGATTTTTCATTATACCTGTAAGTTAGAGTATCCAACAACTATCATGAGAGAAGTCTCCATTTGCATCAAGTGGTGATTAATACAGTGACCCTCATTCAGAGAGTAAGAACCTGAAATGGCAAGCCCTAAATTTTACATCTATATCACATACTAAGAATGAAAGTAAAATTAAAAATGATTTTCCCATGTGTTCCCAGCCCTTAACTTAGCATTTCTCTACACTTTCCCACAGATGTTTGTAAGATTTTCTTGGATTCTCCTTTGTTTTAAAATGTATCAAACAAATTACTAATTCTGTCACATATAGTCATTTACTTAAGATAAAATATTTTGCTATATTCCATCATATTTGAGAAATTTCCTAATTTGTTAGTTTTTTCTTTACTTTTTATAATTCCTATTGCCTCATTTCATCATTGAATTTTTGTACCACATATTCAAATATATAATATAAATATCTATTAATACTTTATCTCTGTGTTGTAAGGTACAGATGTTTGTTGAATTATTATTTATGAATTACTGACTGTGATATTGGAAGTTCAAGATGAGGCAAATATTGATTACTGTTGCTTAAATTCTTACAACACCAAGATCATTGAGTATCAAAGGAATTTATGCCAAGATAACCATAGCTAGCTTACAAATTATGTGTAGAACTAAGAGGTCATGGTGTTTCATTTAGCATATTATTTCTGTGAAGGGACACCATGACATGGCAGCTCTTATAAGGAAAAACAATTAATTGGGACTGGCTTACAGTTAGTTCAACACATTGTCATTCTGGGAAGCATTGTGGTATGCAGGCAGACATGGTATTAGAGGGATATGGGAAAGCTCTAACCTGCATCTCTGCAGGTAGTAGAAAGAGACAGAGATACACTGGGCCTGGCTTAATGATTGAAAGTTCAAAGACTTCTCCCATTGACACACTTCCTCCAACATGCCAAAAATACTCCACCAAGTCTACATCTCCTAACAGTGCTATTTCCTGTGAGCCTATGGTGGCCAAATTCTTTCAATCAGCACAGTATGGCAGGCATATTATATGTTAAAGAACTGTTGTTTTCACATATTTTAGCCATAGAAACTGTGAGGTGCTAGAAATTTGTTAGCAACTAAACAAGACTAGATGTGATGAAGATGTGCAAATAGAAAGAGCAGTGATTATTAAAAAGACATAGAGAACAGCATTTGAAGAAAAGCAATGTATGTCTCTATTTACCTTGTTCTTACACAAACATTCATATTATATTCCCATATATGATTTTCTCAAGACAGAATCCATTTCATTGGAGACAAGATGATATAGATTTGATAATAACTAGATTTCATCTCTGATGAACTATTGATTTTATTTATTAAAATAAGCATTTCATAAACAGCATTGCTATTGTAATCTCCTAACATACCACATTCTGCTTTATCATATACAAAGAATTTACTAAGCTCTTTCGTAACTGCTGCTATAATATTTGAAACAAAACAGACCGCTTTAATTGCCATCTAAGGATCAATCCCTGATTCTACAACACCTGATTTCTAAGCAATGTCCCTTGGTATATTTCGAGTGGCATGGGGTTTGGTTTATTTCCAGTACCAATTACTCTAGAAATGTTTACACAACTGAGAAAGCAATTATATGGGACGAGAACACTAAATTTTTGGCAAATAGGTTGAAGCACTGTAAAATATTAATAGCAGCAATATATTAGTCAAGAGTACACTATTTCTTCAAAACTTTCTATTATTTTATCCTTTTGTTCATAATTAGAAATTATACCTTAATCTTAAAACATAAAATGACCTTATATTATTTCAAAGTAAAGATGTCATATATGTTTTGAAGTTTTTCAACACAATTATGTTATCCACTTAAAATATCCCCAATAGATTTATTACTAAAATTTATTTTATAAAATTTACAAGAGTGTAAATGGATTAATTTATCTGATTGGAGAAAATATTATTTGAAGAATTTGCACTCCAAAATAAATGATTATTTTAGCAACTCAAATGTAAATCTTTAAGTGTTTATTCAAAAATATTAAATCTACCTTGAATAATGTCTAAACTCAAACTGTTATGAGTGGCAAGTGTAAATTATGATGAGGACAAGTTAATTGTTGAACATTATATAAACTTAGCATCTTATACAAGCCTGGCATTAAGTAACATCATTACATGGTATAATATTTTAGAAAATTTTATCCTGTATGGATCTATTTTGACTTCTCTAAAGCATCATTGTTCCTGTGTTCCCGAGCATCATGAGCATACTGACCTTAGTCATTTAAAATTTGACTTAATAAAAATATTTTCTTGTGAACAAACCATGTCAGCAACAGAAGAACAACTTTACAATGTCAAACAATGTTTCTCAATGTCACAATTTATGGAATTACCACAACTTCATAAGGTATGGTGGTTATTTTGGAAGCTATTTCCCAGACAATTCTCCTTTGCTTGGCAACTCTGGCATAGGCAGACACAGATTCCTCTTTTTTCCTATATTGGTCTTTTTTGCTAATATTACCTCTTATGTCTCTTAATATACATCACAAAGTAAATTTAGCTTATCCAAGTATAACCTATATTTATTTTATCTCTCTATATATCATCATTTCTACCTTTTTATTTACCTATCTTCCTATCTATATATTAACTTGCATTACAGAGTAACTATTGATGTGGGGAGTCCTTCTGTATATGTGTTGCTTTTATTGGTTAGTGAATAAAGAAACTTTGCCCTGTGATAAGACAGAGTAGAGCTAGGTGGAAAAATTAAACAATCCTGAGAGAAAGAAGGCAGAGTAAATGACAAGCCATGTAGCCTCCACCAGAGACAGATGTGCTGGAACCTTGCCAGGAAACAGCGAGCCTCATGGAAAAATCTAAAATAATATAAATGAGTTAATTTAAGTTGTAAGAGTTACCAAGAAATACACTTAAGCTATTGGCCAAAGCAGTATTGCAATTAATGTAGTTTCTGTGTGTTTATTTTGGGTCTGAGTGGCTGGGAAACAAACGAACAGCCTCCGCCAACAGATTGGTGTACCAGTATTTGCCAACTAAATCCACATAACACCTGAGAGAGTTTTGGAAGGAATTCTCAACACACATAAAAGACAGAGTTTAAAGCAGCTTCTTTCTCTGTTTGTTGGCAGCAAGCAGAGACATGGTTCCTTTAAAAAGTTTCTTCACTCAGCTTTAGTGACAACAGCTGAAGAGTTTCTGTAAGGGAAGGCTTCCTGGTTCGTGCTAGTTACAGGAACAGCTCTGGCTGTTTTGGGAACAGATACCTGCCACCCACTTCGGGACCGGTTGTGTATGTGACCACTCAGGGTCAAGAGAAAAGTAGCTATGACCATGCCTGCAACTTAGCACTCCCCGCCTGGGCAGGCGACAGGATCAGGTCTGCTATGTGTGTACAGGCAGGAGAGCATGGCAGATTCCCGCCAACATACACAGAGATATTTCCAGGCTCTGCAATGACTGCGTGGCAGATTTAGCTTGTACTCAGATAAAAAATAATGTTTTATACGCTGTACACCCAGAGATGATGTGGTAAGAACAGCTCCCACCCAGCTGTCCCTGAGTAGGCAATGGCTTACCTCCACTCTATTGAAAGCCTGAGATAGGCAGAGCCAGCATCCAGGGCCACTGAGACCAAGCTGATTACCATTTTAAAAGTGCTCCTGGCCAGAAAATTGTTACAGATGTGCAATAAAGAGAAATTCGGATGTAAAAGACCTCTAAATGGGATGCAATGTTGGATAATAGTACGTAGGCTTGGGAAAGATGAGAAATCATTTCTAAAAAGTAAATGGTTTTTAAAAAATAAAACAAAAAGTCTTTAAAGAGACAAAGTATAGACAGTCATAAATTAAATTAGTAAAAAGAAAAATAAGCCACATAAGATGGAATATACACAGAGTATTAATTATGCATATTATGGTGTTTTCTTTGAATTTTTTGACTGTGAATGAGCTAAGTACAGAGAGACATCTCATTGTACAAGCTGCTAAACCAATAAATATATATCTTAAAAGTATCTAGACTTTAAAAATTGGGTCTAAGGATATGCTGCTTTGGAAAATAGATTCTGCTTTTGTTTCCACAGCAGATAAGAGCTCATGGATTCCTTCCACACTAATGTTGTTTGATAAAACAAGACCTTCTGAAAAATCTCGGATAAGAGTGGATAGCCCAGATGATCCAACATTTCAGAGGACATCTATTGGAGTTTTCTCCGAGTTCTACATTCAGAACAACCTCAAGACTACTGATTGAGATGATTAAGCCTCACAGAATATTCCAGTCAAAACTTCACCATAATCAAAAATTTTTTAGGTCCCCATAAGATTATCAGTGCCCCCAATCACCAGAAAGTAGCCTAGAAAACTGTGTCCACATTCCCAAAAAATAGATTATGCATGTTTGTCTTTGTTTAGAGTATTGGCTACAAGTTGATATGGGTAAGGGTCAGAAAAATAAAAAGGAGATTAGCTTCAGAGTTCTTGTTTTGAGAAAAAAGTGGGGAAAGTGCTGTAGGACAATGGTCTTTTACTTTGTAAAGATTTGTCACTTGTATTGGTTTAATAAAATGTTGATTGTCCAGTAGCCAGGCAGGAAGTATGGGCAGGGCAACCAGAATATGAGAATTCTGGGGAGCAGAAAGGGTGTCTGCAGTCATCACCCAGAAACAGAGGATGCAAGATGAGAATGCCTCGTTGATAAAAGGTACCAAGCCACACGGCTAACACAGACAAAAATTATGGGTTAATCTAAGTTGTCAGTATTGATTACTAAGAAACCTGAGCTATTAGGTCAAGCAATTTATAATTAATGTAGTCCTCTGTGTGTTTCTTTGGGATTGAGTGGCTACGGGACTGGGTGGTTCAGGAACCTCTGTCAACAAACCATCAAAATTACAGCGGCAAGAACTTTAAAAGATACCTTGAATGGCATAATTAAATTGAAAAGTTTTGATCTCAATGTGGGTGAGATAGCAAGTTAACCAGGATACAATAGAAGCCCTAGAAGTTAATGATGCTGTTGTAGAGTCTATATTCATGGTCAATAGTTGAGCAGTACACTGGAGGCCATTTGCAGCACATAAAGGCCAGGACCAGGTGCAGATAAAGGTATAGACCATTAAATAATAAGTACAGACAAGTAGACCACAACTAAAACCAAACCAATAATAATAGCAACAACAAAATTACAGACAGATGACAAGTAAAAAAGTTGCTTCACCTTAGGTAAGAAAGCTTTTAATTCAACTTACTCTTCCAGATAACAGTTCATCATTGAGGTAAATTGGGACAGGAACTTAAACAGAGCAGGAACTTGGAGGAAGATTTCATGAAGAAGGACTGCTTATAGACAAGCTCCTCATGGCTTGCTCAGTCTATTTACTTATAGAACCCAAGATCAACAGCCAACGTATGGTATCACCCACAATAAATTGTCCTCTCGCCTATCAATCACTAATTAAGTGACTTCTTTTAGTCAGATATTCTGAAGCATGTTCTCAATTAAGGCTTCCCTCCTTTCAGATAACTCTAGCTTGTATCAAGTTGACATAAAACTGGCCGGGACAATTTAATCCTGTCAACTTGACACAAAGACAACATTGTTAAGCCATAAATTTTCTTCCCTGTTATTCCCCAAGATCAAACCCCAACACCAGCATTACAATATAAACATTCCAAACCTTAAAATTACTAATTGTTACAAGTTCAAACACTTAAAAATTCAGTCTTTTTGAAATAGCCAGGCTCTTTTAAAATTCAAAGTCTTTGAACTGTGGCTCCTATCAATTCAATACTCCCTCATTTCAAAAGGGAAAAACAGTGGTGCAGTCACAATCGGAACAATGAAAAAACAAACTGCAATAACTCAGTGCCCAATATCTGGGACTCCCTCACAATCTTCTGGGCTCTTCTGCAGGGTTAGGTCATTTCTTTGGCTCTGCCATCTGCAGCACACCCAGCTTGTCTTCTGATTTTTAGCTGGCTTTAATTCATTGCTGATGCTCCTCTACGTGATCATCCCATGGTACTGGCATCTCCAAAACTTCTAGAGTCCTTTGGTTCAACTTGGCTGCAGTCTCCCCAATTTCTTCTTATTGGTTCTCTTCAGGAACTGCAGCCTGCAACACAAGTCTCCACAGTTTTCCATATTTTGCTTTACGCCTTCAAACCCAGTAACACCTGCATGACCCTTATAATACTAAGGGCAATTGGTTTCACAAGGTACAACATTGACTACTTCAGGAATATGTCTTTTGTGTGTTTGCCCTGAGGAAACACTTCCCAAAGGACTTTGCCTCAGTGATTCTGGTCTGTTTGTAATCACAGCTGATTGTTCACACCCAGTTTATGAGTATGATTTATCTGAACAAATAAAGGCTTGATTTTAGTGGTTCCAGATCTCATGTTAATCACAGCTACTTCAGCAGTTTTTAGTTTACCAAAGACTCTAAGACAATTAAGAGTCCTCTACCTATCTTTATGCACACACTCTGAGGTCATGTGGCAGGGAATTTGAGACCACCATGATCTCAGTGCTAGATAACACCTGTTTATAGTATCCAGGGAATTATATACCACTGATACGCATATTTGACAAATTTTTGACATATTTTTATTATCAATTTAAGGTGTTCATTGTCCCTACCATCCCAATAAATGTTATTCATTTCTATTAATATTATTTTCATTCCCTAAGGTAGTTAGTTGTCATCTCTGTTAAGTTGATAATATTGCATGAATGATACTATCCTCATGCTTACCTAGTGACAGAGTCATGTTTTATCCTCAGAAATTGTCAAAATTACTTATAAAATGGAATCTCTCTTGTCAAGCACAATCTGAAGAACTAATGTTTATATGTCTTGGAAAGACATCACAGGACTAAGCTTTGTCTCAATAATTTGATATAAATTATATTTTAGGAGGTATAGACATCTTTTTATCATGAATAAAGGGCTGTCAATAACAAACACAGACTTTCCAGTGAAGTCCAACTTGAGGAACCAATGAATTTTTTGTTATACTCACAGAGCATGAGTGAGTTTTCCACAAGATTATGGGTGATTCCAAAGTAGATACACCATTGTAAATGTACCACTCCATAATAGAATACAATTTCATGAAAGCCGACTGTAGAATTTCACCTTTCAGTGAGTATCTTCCTCTAGGCTTTAGACTTTCCACGTTCACTTGTAGTGGAGGGGATGGCAAAAGGTGGGAGGAAGGAAGGAAATAGTAATGACTATAAGCATGGTGATCTTCCACTGACTTTATCACATTACTATACACTTTTTTATCATAGACCAAAGTCAACTCTTCCTACCTGAACAATGTCATTTTTCCTCCAACATGGTCGTTGAGTGCTTGGAGGACAAAAGTCCAAAATAAAACACTATTCTGTCAATAAATTCAGGAAAATTTTCAAGAGCCAAAAAATCATTTGTCACAGTTGTGAGCTTCAGGAAATGATTGTGTTAGGTTCCTGTCACTATAATAAATATCAAACTTGAACAATGTATTAAGTAAAATATCAATTTAAATTTACAACTTCCAAGTCTTCAGCCCACAATTTTCTGGGTTTTGCCTGTGGTACCACATCACAGTACCTGGGTATGACAAAGTAATATTACTCCTCTTAAAACTGGGAAGCAAAACAAAGGGTGAAAATAAGATTATGAAACATATTTGGAAAAATTTCCTGTTAATTATCTAATGCCCTTTCTAGAATTCTTCCTGTTTTACTATCTAAAATACAGTTAATTTGTATCTTCTTGATAAATAATCCTTTTAAACAATCAAATACAAAGGTATACCACTGATTTTCATATAAATAAAGTTAAAGATTATGGTGTTTATTTTTTAAATTAAATATCAGCAACATTTTGTCAGAAGCTAAGATATGTAAGCAAAACTGTTTAATTAATTTAGGAAGGATAGGAAGATTGAAATACATTGTTATTAGTAGCTTGTGCTAATCAATACACAAAGAACTAAAATAAATATTTTGCCTTTACAAGGGAAATCCCTTAACTGCTTATTATAATTTAATTTATGTAACAGATAGTTCTCTTTAGGTTTGTTAAGATCTAGTAATGTTCTGCCATAAATAACACTATAGTATGAAAAGCAATAATTTTTAAGACAATTGCTGCCTAGGATACTCCAGTTTTGAAGAATTGAGCTTTATTCTTGAGCATGATTCTCAATCTGGATGCACATAAAATGGCACATACTATACATTGCTGTTCATACCATACATCACAATCTGATAAGTAACCTATTCTTGAAAGAAGAAAATGTGCCACCTTATAAATTTATAGGAGTGATTTGTGGCTGTATATGTTCCTAGATGTGAGATATTCATATCATGAAAATAGAAGTTCAATGACTTGCTAGACATGCCAAATAAAGGAAAACAAAACAAAACAAAACAGAAGAGAACTCTGAACTTGACCACATCATGAGAAGGATATTTAATACATTGCTGGCAACAACCTTCACAATAATGTCATATGTCTACTCGATGTGTCATTCAGGAAACTTAAAGGTAAAGAAAAAAGTACTGAATATTGTAAGGACTTTGCTGGGCTTAGTGCATGTTTGTCAACTTCAACTACACTGCTTGAACCTTCTGCTCACTCTGTTTGGCATTTTGGAACTTGCATCTGTCATTCATGATCTATCATCTGGATCTAGCCCTACAATTTACCCTTTTGTGGATGAGTCAAATAAGCAGTTCACATATTATCCTACTAGCTGACCTATAGAAAAAAAATATCTCTCCTACAGAGTTACAAATGTCTTGCTGTCTTTACACTCCCTGATTAAACTTTATTTGTATTTATAACCAGCTTCTCTGAAACTATTTGCAGTTCCATAAATACTTCTGCTCTTCAGGATATTTAATATTTTTCAACTATTTTGAATCCTGTACATATATGAATGTATATGCACATACATTTGCTATATATTTTGTAAAATATTATTTAAGAGTTTATATAAACAATTAATACTGAATGAAGAAGTTGTGATGGCCATGTCTTCAGTAAACAGCAACATGAAAGTGGTAGTATATTTCAAGAAGCTTCCAGTGAAATATCTGTCTTTTGTGAATTTATTATTGTATTTCAGATTCTGACTATGTGGAGCACTGAAATGTTTGGTTATGTTTTTGAAATAATATAAAGTAGACAAGTGGAAGTTTTCTTCTGAAACTTCTAGTTATTATGTTAAACCAGTATTCATGATCTGATGCAGAACATAATGCTACAGGCACAGGTATTATTTTTATTGCTTTTTATAGACACCATTATTAATTAAGCTTTCTATTTTGTTGAGCCAGATGATTTGAGAGTAAAATAAACATGTAATGTCAAAGGACACATTTCACTGGGGCAGCATTAAGGTTATTAGATAGCACTCCTTGGTAGAATGCTTGTCTAACATGTGTATCACTGAGCTCAACACCAATATAAGAATAAAACAAATTAGAAAGATGGAAAGAAAAGATGAGAAGGGAGAAAATTAAGAAAGAATGATGCATAGAAGAAAAAACGGAGGAGAGAAAAATAGTGTGGGGCAGACAGAACAAGAAAGAGAAGAGAAAGGATATATTACTTTCACAGGATTGTTCAGCAAGTTTGAACTGCATAAACACCAATTCATCATTTCAATTAAATCATTTAATAATAAGCCTCATTTTATTTTCTATCATTAGTTTAAAATTATGACATAATTAGGCTTGCATATATTACTATGCAAATCTCTCTTATCAAATTAACCAAATATCATTCATTGGCTGCACACAATAAAACCATGCATCCTCTGGGTTAAAAAATTTTTTCATTTGCTTTTTGTTAAATGTCTAACTTGTAAAATACATAATATATTTCAACCAAGATAGTATATTAATTTAAGAAAATGTTTGGCAAAAGACAGTCATAAATATATAAATTCAGGTAAAAATTCCTATTGAAATTGTGCTTCCCAAGTGACACAAAAATAATCTGTAAATAATTTGATTATAAAATTATAATGATATATATATATAATGACATATATACTTGGTTATAGTTATAGCTATACCAGTAATCTCTCTGTTACTGTAACACAATATCATGATCAAGGGAAAACTGAGGCATAGAGGTTTGTTTTTAAGTAACCATTCCAGAGGATGTTTTGATAGCAGCTTACAATGTCTTCCTCCATTCACATATCAGTTATGTATATAATAGAGAAATATGCCTTTCCTCAGCTTTTTCCCTTTTTTACTTAATGGCATTATAATAACAAAATAGGCCTTGATATGTATTTTTCCTTTCAGTTATTAGTTATCACTTTGGTGTAAATTACATATAATAAATATAGATTCTGTTTATAGAGAAGCAATAAAGATGGTGCAAACCTCTGAAATCTGCAGGGGCAAATCTTTTGCTTTTATAAGTGAATCTAATATTAAGAAACTCAATGAGCATTATGGTTGGAGATACAAAGGCATATGACAGCTTTAACTGGTACTATGAACATGTTCACCACTATTTGTTCATGTTCAATTGCTTACTAAGCTTTTATAATGGTTACTTTTCAATTGATTAGATTATGAATGCACAATTTTAATTAGAATTCTTTTAACAATTTATCTACTTTGTGTACTAAATTATAATTCCTCTATAATTTAATTTTTTGTTATGTGAATTCATGTACAATAAGATATTTAATATTCTTCCTTGAGATTTCCTTTGTATATATTTTATTTTTATGCAATAATCAGTGCCCTTATATTTAGATGTATTTTTAAAAAGCCCACAATTAATATGAAAGTCTTACACTTTTTTGTTCAATGAATTTGAACTAGGTATTAGGTATTAACTCATCTACTTTACTGTGATTTATTTTACATTTACAATCATTTTAATTCTCTAATGTTATGCCATCTTTTATCCAGACTTGTCATATTTTGTTTATTCATTTTCCTTAATTTATCTCACTTCTATTCATATTTCCCACAGATAATGACATTACAAGTTATTAATTATATAAAGTGCTCACTAGCTTGATTCACCTTGTCTGTCCTTATCATAATTCCATTGCTGTTGATGAGATAATCATGGGGATGGAACTTAATGGTATTTAATATTCTATCCCTCAACACCTAAATTATAGTTATCATTTTGTAATAAGTTAATTGAATTTTAAAAATTGGAACCTAGACTATAAATTATTACACTCTGATAATGATTGTGGTAGTTATATTTGATTCTTTTTATAGGAATGTCTTCAATAGTTATCAATAAAAACCTTTATACATATATACATATAAAATTTGAATACACTATAGAAATCTATCCATATACTGATTTCTTCACTTGCCTCTATCTAACCATAACATTCAACTGTTTTAGAGATGTCAGGATTCTACTGGTTATTGTGCTTAGTAATCTCTTCATAACATTTTAGTAATTTCATCAAGAAATTGGGAAAATGTCTATACACATATAAGCATAGTGTGTAAGTTTATATTTGTGTAATAATGCACCACTTAATGTAGTTAAACTTAAAACCAGTGTGAAAAGGACCTAGCAAGCTATCAGAAAAAGAATCCTGACAAATATGAGTACTCATCACAAAAATAACTGAACCTAAAGAATCTGTCTTATATAATTGATATTCATGTCTGCAATACATTCATAAACTCCAAATTTTCCGGGAAACTTGAGCAATCAACCATCGTTAAGTGTTTTCGGTTTTAGCACTCTACATAGCAACTGCTACCCATTCCTATCTCCATCTATGTTTCTGTTCACATGTTTTAGTAATAACTTGCATGCAGTTTTCATCAGCCAGGGTGGTCAAAACAACCATGCCCTCAGAAATGTCTGGATTTGTGCTTGGGTTACCAATTGTTGCTTCAGATCAGAGTGGTACAGACTGAGTGGCAGATGGTCTTTGATATTCTTTCCACGTTGTAACAAGTCCCTCTCTCTGAGGTTGAAGTGATTTTCAGACTTGAAACCGAGCTCGACTTTTGTTTTGTTTTTCTATGATTTCTGAGTCAAAGAGTCAGAGGTCAAAGGGGAGGATAATCACAATCAATTCGTTGTGAGGCAGAAATTAGAAAACTCCAAACATTCACAGTGAAAAAGTAAAGATTAAAGAACTGAGAATACTCCACAATGCTCTAGGTTTTAGACATCTTCACCAATGAAAAGCATATCATTAAAGCAAGAAGAGCGGCCCAGCTGGTGGTGGTGCACGATTTTAATGCCTGTATTGGGAAGGCAGAGGCAAAATCAGAAACAGGTGATCTCTGTGCATTCGAGACCAACCTGCTGGTCTACATGAGCTAGTTCCAGGACAGGCCCCAAAGCTACCGAGAAATGCTATTGAAAATTAAAAAAAAAGAAAGAAAGAAAGAAAGAAAAAGAAAAGAAAAGGAAAGGAAAAAATGCAAGAAAAACTAAGAAGGGAAGATACCCTAATTTCCAGAGACACACACCATAATAGAATCTGATATTTAGGTTTTAAACAAATGTAAAGTTTTAAATGTCAGTAGGTGTTTTGCTTGCATGAATATCTATGTTAAATGTGAATGCCTGGTGACTATTTTAAAAGATTGGAACATTAGCTTTTCCTCACAAGCTGAATTAATAATGTAAATTAAGTCCCTTAAGACCTCAGAATGCTAGCCTATGTCTATACTGAAAAATGTTTGTTTAACCTGCCTTTAAGTTACCAATATATCAAACAACTCCAATTGTCTTTGATTTCCCATGTAATTAACTTTTACAACTGGAATTAATGTACAGCTGCAATCTTATGTTATGTCGTCTTCCTTGTCTCTCACCCAGATAAGGCATATGTATAATTTGCTCAATATAGCAAACTCAGAAATTGAAAACAACTTACAAAAATCCATCACAAAGTTTGAAAGCAACTGTTTATGTATATCAGTGGATAAACAGTTATGTTTGCTGTGTGAATAAGTTGGGGTAAGTTGGTAATTCTGTTACCAATTTCTGCAAAATATTCAATTCCTTCCACACATGACCCTTTCAAAGCTGTTCAATAAAGACAGAGTGAGATCTTACGAGGGACAGACCCGTGTAAGACAAATAAAAGCCATAAAACAGACAGGAAAAAATATATAACCTTAGATAGGCATGGATTCAAATTTATGCATCAGATGGGATGGAAGACAAAGGTATATAAAGTAGAGAATTTAAATTAAGACTTACTATTTTTTTTAAGAATCCACGGAAAAGTACTTTAATTTCATTCTCTAATCTGACTCCAAGACATTATTTATGACTCAGAGTTAATCAGTAATGCATACATTCTGTGATTAAAAACAAACAACATAGTTTTAGGAATTTGATTATAAAATGTTTTCATTGATCTCTGTGATGTTACGAAGGGCATCCATTATGCTATTACTATTAAATCAAATGAGGAACCAAGATTTTAGTGGTAAAGTAATGAAAAAAGGAGGTTAAAATATTAGTGTGTGCCTGTTGCTATCTGTAATTTATACTCATTAAAAATTTAATAATCAAGACAATGTTTAATTTTGTATTTACTTGATATATACTTAATACAACAATTTTTATTGAAATTTATTGATTTTATTGAGCTATACATTTTTTCTGCTCCCCTCCCTTCCTCTCCCTTCCCCTTTGGCCCTCTTCTATAGTCCCCATGATCCCAAATTACTCAGGAGATCTTGTCTTTTTCTACTTTCCATGTAGATTAGACCTATGTATGTCTCTCTTAGTATCCTCATTGTTATCTAGGTTCTCTGGGATTGTGAATTGTAGGCTGGTATTATTTGCTTTATATCTAAAAGCCACTTATGAGTGAATATATGTGATACTTGTCTTTCTGGGTCAGGGTTATCTCAATCAATATGTTGTTTTCTAGATCCAACCATTTGGCTGTAAATTTCAAGATGTCATGTTTTTTTTTTCTCCTCTGTAGTGCTCCATTGTGTATATGTACCACTTTCCCCTTATCCATTCTTCGGTTGAAGGGCGTTTAGGTTGTTTCCAGATTCTAGCTATGACGAACAATGCTGCTAATGAACATAATTGAGCATATGTCCTTGTGGCATTGATTGAGCATCCTTTGGGTATATACCTTAAAGTGGTAATGCTGAGTCTCAAGGAAGGTTGTTTCCTAATTTTCTGAGAAATCGCCGTGCCAGTTTACATGTCTACCAGAAATGCAGGAGTGTTCCCTTTATCCCACATCCTCTCCTGCATGAGTTGTTATCAGTGTTTTTGATCCTGGCCATTCTTACTTGTGTAAGATGGGATCTCAGTGTTGTTTTGATTTGTATTTCTCTGATGGTTAAGAATGTTGAACATTTCCTTAAGTGTCTTTCTGCCATTTTACGTTCCTCTGTTGAGAGTTCTCTGTTTAGGTCTGTACTCCATTTTTTAATTGGATAATTTGTTTTTTGATTGCCAAATTCTTGAATTATTTGTATATTTTGGAGATCAGCCCTGTCTGATGTGTGGCTGATGAAGATCTTTTTTCCATTCTGTTATCATGTCTATATGTTCTATTATTCAACAAGTTGGGAATATAGAAAGCATTTTAAATAATTGTAATTAATTGCAGTAACATTTTTGTTAATTTCAAATGGAGAATCCCATGGACATCTACTGATGGACTATTCCATTTCTTTTTCTTTTATTAGTGAAACAGCAATAGAAAACTATACACACATTCCTTTGTCTAATGAACCTTCTTATTTCACTTGACCCTTTGAATGTTGATGTTGTACTTAAAGATCCTGACTTGAAATAGGAAGGCATATTTCAAAAACTTTTCCATTTCTCAGAAGTTATAAATACTAAATGATGTGTGAACTCAGAAGAGTACACTTTGCTCAGTATTTGCAGATGAACACGTTATTTCCATTCTTTAATATATCTAAATAAAATATATAACTTGCACATCTTTATTTTAGTATCATGTATAAGTGGTTTTGCATTTCACCATGACATTGTTTGGGGTCTCTCAAGTTTCTTAAATTTTGAGTTTTTGGAGGAAAGTAACTTCTTTAATTTTTTATTATCAATATTGGTAAAATTTAAATATTCATGACATAGTAATAAAATATATTGTTTTGAATATTATAAATTTCTTTGTATCAAATGAGTTTCTAAAATTAATTTTAATGTAATAATTACAATATGTCAGAGTTTTCCTTATCAAACAACAGTTAATGCTGTAAATTATTTTTGTCTTCCACTCTTTCATTTCATATGAATATGAATTTTACTCTTTTTGGCATGACATCTCCCTGTATTATAATAACTTTTAAAAACTTCTTCTTTAGCATTGTTTTATTATTCCATGGTCTCTTTCTAATTTATCTTTATTCTTTAGATTTTATGATGTTAATATAGTTTTAGCAGCCTTCTTTTGTCTATTCTTTCAATGATAACATTAAGCTTATGCATTTACTTTGAAATTGTTTATGATTTTTTTCTACAGTGCTTAGGTTAGAGATAGCCTGTACAAGGATGTTTTTAATATGCTTAATCAATTCTAATCTCTACTGAATTAAAAGGCTTAATTTGCTCTTAAATAATTGTATTCCTGAGAAGGAAGATTGGTTGTCTGCCTTTTTAGCTATTACTCTCATATTTTTATATTTCATGTTTTTCTCCCAATTCGTGTCTTTTCTGTTGTTAAAAAGATGTGTTTATGTAGTACATTAGTCACCTTGTTAGTGTTTTCTGTTCTTTGTGTTACTTTGAGTGGCTACTCAAGTATTATACTTAACATCTTAATTTAAAACAATCTGTTATTCCATTTCCAATAACATATCAATTGCAAGCAGCTTTTTGGTTGGGGTTGTACTATGTCTTCTCATCCCCCTTTCTATTCTGGGATTTTTGTCTGATATAACCTTGTAGAGGTTTTGTGCATGGTGCTAAAATTTCTACAATTTTATGTGTACTGTTTCCATGGAGTTATCTACCACCTCTGGTTCTTACACTCTTTCTGCCTCCCCTTCTAAATAGATTCCTGAAACTCTAAGGGAGGATTTTGAAAGAGACATCCAATTTATATTTGAGTCTTCCAAAGTCCCTTCTCTGTTCATTTTCAGTCTTGAAACTAATAGCCATCTTCTAAAAGGAGACTCTTCTCTGAACCTATGTTATTGCACCCAATTCCTTGGCTAGAATTTCCCACATTCCTTCAAATTACTCTAGAAAGTTCATCACAGCATGATGCCTAATATATATATGGAAAGGATGATATTTAATCCTCTGCAACATACAAAAGAATATTCAGCCTTGAATACTATTTTGCGACTCGCATTTGAAACGTCGAAATCAAAGGTTTTGTTCATCTAATTAACTAGTTGTATTGTTTTACATGTTATGATTTTATGAATAAATGTGTGAACTTTGAACATTCCATGCTATTCATCCCCTTATTTCTCTTATACCAAATGTGTCTTTGTTTCTGTCTCTGTCTCTCTATATCTTTTTGTCAATGTATCTCCTCTGTGTGTGTGTGCTTGTGTGTGTGTGTGTGTGTTTGTGTGTGTGTGTGTGTGGTGTACCTTTTTCGACCTGTCTATTACCTAAATTCCTTAGGCAATTACTGGATCATTGTATTTCAACAGTATTGCAAGAGTAGTGAAGAGATTTTGTTTAATTTTCTGTGAGGAAATCGAGACTCAAACTTAAGAAAGTTTTTTTTTAAAGTTTCCTTGTTCTTTCTTTTTTTGTTTTAATTGTTTTGACAGATTTAAAGGTCCACAACCAAACATCAGGGCTAGCTCCAGGAATCCAGTCAATAAGAGGGAGAGGGAAGAGGGACTATTTGAACAAAGAAGTTCAATATCAGGATGGAGAAGTTTTCCTTTCTTAATTCTTAGTCAAACCATAATGTAATATGGCAATACCTTTTCGATAGACTCACCAGCTCAAATATTGATTGTGCCTCAGATGTCTATTTAATCAAACTCTCATTAAAAACTTCCCTGTATTTTCCATTGGTTGAAAGGCTAGGGAGATTCCAGGTCAATCTTTCTGAGGTGCTCATGATGCAGGACACATATAAATTCATCAATGTCTACAAGCTGTGAAATCAATCATTTCTCATTTCTACCAAACATATGTTAGTTTTTCATTTTCTGAAACTATTATAATCGATAACCACTGAGAATTTGATGACAAAGCCATAACAAATTCCAAATTAAATAGGAAGGGCAGATGGGGTTGCATGTGCCATTGTTCTTTCTGTCGGTTCAAGGCCAACTTGGTCTTCATAGGGAGTTCTAGTCTAGCTGAGGTTACTTTCTCAGATCCTGTCTTAAAACAAAAATAATAAAAAATTTAATAAATAAATTTAGAGAATATTAAAATATATGAAGAAGAGGAATTCTACCAGTGTGTCAATAAGTAAAAATTATTTTAACTATTAGAAAAATGAGGAAAGTACTCACATAGCTTTGAAACAAACTAAGAAAAAGAGAAACAATCAATGTAAACTTGAATATATAATTTATGATTATTATCTTCTCTTGAACACCAAGACAGGACGCAGCTTAAAAGCATAAATTTGAACTAATCAGACTGTCAATCCTGCATTTCTCAGTACGTGTGTGGGCAGAAGCTCTTCAGTGACCAGGCTTATGTTATTATCTTTAGATGCTCAAGTTATTGAGTCATCCCCATGTATAACTGCCAATGTCCACAGATGACTTCAGGTTCATAAACCAGCTGTTGATTTTGTATAACTAATGATACTATTATACTGAGGAAAACTTACTGGTCATAAAATCTCTCTATATTTTACACTCTTAGTTTTATAACACATTTTCAAATTCACTTATGTAGATATTTCTTATAACTTAAGATACTAGAATTTTGCACTTTATTAACTTTATTATAAACTTTATTTATTTATTCATTATTTATTTATTCATTATTATAAACTTCATTCATTTATTAACTTTAAATAGAATATGCTTTATATGCCAAAAAGATGAAACTTTCAGTTGAATCAAGTTGAATCAAGTGAAAGTGTTTTTATTGAATTACAGTAATGTAACCTAAAACTCAGGCATATTTACTTATAAAACTATATTGATGTATAAAATAAAATCACCTTCAGGAACTAATTACCCTTTTTAGTAATTTCTACAAATACACAATCTATTCTTTGAAAATATTTTCAAATTTTTATTTGTGTTTTTGCATGGTATTGATGTGTAGGTAGATGCATGGTAATGGGGGGGAATGCACATGTATGTGCTGTACATATGAGTGTTCATTGGTGTGGAGGCACAAAGTTGACATTAGATATCTTACTAGATTATTGATCTCTTTATGTATTATTTTTCAGTCATTCAGTTAAATCCAGTGTTGACTGATTTTTGTAGACTAGCTAATCAGTTTGTTAGAAGACTCCTATACCTCTTTCTCTGTAGTCCTGAGATAAAGGTGGCTACAACTCCTGGTTGACTTTCATTAGGTTCAGGAGATCTAAATTTAAGTCAAGCATGCATGGTAAACTATACTTACCAAGCCATTTGCTGAAATCTATGCAAATTTTTTATGATTGTCTTAAAAGACTGACATAAGTGCCCATATGTTAAATTCAAATCATGTGTTTGGTTTTTAACATAATTTGGAAATGAGGGACAATAATAATTTCAGTACATTAGGAAATGTTGTAGTTTAAATACTTGCATTTATTTGGAGTATACTACAAGTGTGTTTTTACTGAACCCAAGATCATTATTTCAATATTCAGTGAAGACAGATGTTTATAATATTTTTTTCATGAGCCAAAAAATGCTGCCATTTTTAATAGGTGCCACTATCGGGACAAGAGATAAAAAATCATTTTTCTCTCACATTTTTCTACATATCAATCTCCTTGAGAAAAGGAAACAGGGTACTAGCAAGCAACTTCCTCACCGACGTGCGAATTGTCACTACTTTGTTCATTCTGAAGCATTTCATAATTCAGTGATATTTTACTTTATATTATTAATGGATTGGAAGCATTCTGGGTTCTCTTCCAGAATACCAGTCTTAGACTGCAAAAACCCACAAGATGACTCAAAACTGTAAATCCAAGATAGAGAGGATGAGAGTACCCTCTATGTGTACCTGATATTGCAAACCATGCAGAGATATAAATGCAAGCAAAATTCTCATGAACATAAAGTGAAATAAGTCTTCAATTAATTGATCATGGAGAAAAATCATGGTAAACCTTGGGGAAAGTAATCATATATATCTGCCATTAAATATGTACAAATTATGGTTTCTTTTCATATTCCTTTCTTTTCCATATACAGAAAATTTGAATATGCTAATTATATATTTACATTTTTATTTAAAAACATGAAAGTAATTATAGGTTTACTATCAGTTAAATTATCAGATAAAAGAATAATCAATCAATTGAACAATGCTAGATATTGAGACAAAATTAAAATAGTAAAGCGACAGGAAGAATAACTTAAAAATTGCATTCTCATTTTGAGGAAAAGTAAAGAACATCATTATCAGGAATGCCTACAACTGATGAAGAAGAGATTAAAAGTTTGGTAAGGAAATTTGCTCAGCATACATGGATGGGTATGGAAGATAATTAGTTGTATAATTGTCTGTCTGTTATTATTTATAATGTATTGCATGTTACTATCCAATTTTAGATATATTTATTTAGCACCTCTGTATATGCATAAGTCTGTGTGTATGTTTTGGCAATGAACAGCATGCCAAACTTTGATTAGTAATTGTTAAATATTATGCTTTCTACCTAATAATACAGTAACATTTCCTCTTCATTAATTCAAAGTATGGAATATGGTAATCACTCACCTTTGCTTGTATGTTATGGCTTAGTAGCATTTTAATGAAAATTGAGAAAAGAACCCCAAATCTTCCCAGAAAATACTCTTTCCCAATTTGATAGTATTTAGAGATACTTGCTTCTCAGCTTGCAAGGCCTGAGGAGGCTTAAAGATGGCAATAGTAATATAGGTCACCAGTTTATGGTTGATCCAGCATTTTCTAAGAGACAGATTCTGGGTCCAGCAAGAACAATGGCTCCAGCCACCACTCTGAGAATCCCCATAACTTATCCCTAAGTCAAGTATTTATAGCACACTAGCTTTCCAGAAAGAGCAGAGTAATTCACGCAACTTCCTAGCAGTTTATTTTAATCTTTACCTTGCTAAGAAATTCTCCACCTCCAATCTTCAGTTATAACAAGAAATATTTTTAAACTTCTGCTTAATTATGTTGACTTTATACAAAAAAAAATGGTCTGACCTGAATTCCACGCGGTTTGATTGTGCTACTTCTTTTTTATTATTATTAAAAATTTCCACCTCTTCCACTTCTCCCATTTCCCTCCCCCTCCTTCTCAAGTCCAAAGAGCAGTCAGGGTTCCCTGCCCTGTGGGAAGTCCAAAGTCCTCCTCCCTCCATCCAGGTCTAGGAAGGTAAGCATCCAAATAGACTAGGCTCCCACAAAGCCAGTACATGCAGTAGAATCAAAACCCAGTGTCATTGTACTTGGCTTCTCAGTCATCTCTCCTTGACAGCCACATTCAGACAGTCCGGTTTGATCATAAGCTCCATCAGTGGTCCTGATATCCTTGCTCATGTTCTCCCTCCTTCTGCACCTCATTTGGACATTGGGAGCTCAGTCCAGTGCTTCAATATGGGTCTCTGTCTCTATCTCCATCCATCGCTGGATGAAGGTTCTATGGTGATAT
>LOEQ01001068.1:381900-419324 GCA_001685075.1 Bramus lutescens
TTGATTATTTTTCTCTCAAGGTCTGTGAAGAATTTTGTTGGGATTTTAATGGGATTGCATTGAATTTAAAGATTGCCTTTGGTAGAATTGCCATTTTCAGTATGTTGATCCTATCCATCCAAGAGCATGGGCAATCCTTGCATTTTCTGGTGTCCTCTTCAATTTCATTCTTCAATGCCTTGAAGGTCTTATCAAATAGATCTTTCATTTCCTTGGTTAGAGTTAACCCAAGGTACTTTATGCTATTTGTGGCTATCATAAAAGGTGAAGTTTCTATGATTTCCCTCTCTGCTTCTCTACAGCTTTGATTTGTTTTTTTTAAACTGGGATTCCCAACATAATTATTTGGGGATATAATTAGTTTACATTAACTGTAAATTTTACATCAAATGTATAATTTTAAAATAAGTTATTGATAATGTACATTTGTGACATTTTTAATATCTTTAAAACTTGCAGAAATGTCCTTCTTGCTAATTCTGTAGGAAAGTTTTCCCTTTATTTTTCTCTCACAATTTTACCACAAGTGCAAAATTAAGTTTCATTTACGTTGACTGTGTTATCTTTGTTGCCTTGCTCCTTGCTGTGTTTTTCTTTGTTTTCATTGATTACTACTCTAGATTTTGTTCCTTACATTCGATTTTTCTTAGTTTTTTTTTTAAATAGAAGATTAAGTCATTGACTTTTCATCCTGTCCTTTTGCTTTGTATATACAATTAAGAATATCAACATCTCAATATTGTTGGTGAATTGCAGCCTTCAATTAATGTATGCAATGACTTTTTCTATTTATTCACAGTTATTTTGAATATAAGATTAGTAGTACCTAGTTTTAATTTACAACTGTAAAAACCCAAAAAGGATTTTAATATACAAGTTTAAAATATCTTTCTTAATTTTAATCTTTGAAATTTTCATACACACTATATATATATATATATATATATATATTCTGCTTACATTCCTTAATCCTTACTTTTTCTTAAAACATCTTGCATAGAGCAGTTTAGCAATGGAAATTAAAATAAGAAGTCTTATTCATAGACTGTAAGGATCATGAACTCCCTACCTGAGGGTGCTATCAGAGGGTATGGGGTGATACTCTCAATTACCCCAAACTTCATCCCTAAGGGAGCAAAAGCTCAGACAGCTGTCTGAGATCTCAGTCCATGGAATGTGGTCCTGTTTTCCTGGACTTTGATAGACAGGTCAGTCTATTAAAGCTCTTTGTCTTTCTGGAAAACACCCTAGGAAGTATATGCTTCCTTCTGGGAAAACTCATCTGGGTTCTTCACTTTCAATCCATGTGTCCCTCAACAGATCAGTTTCTTGACCAAAATGTAATAATCAATCCTTAAAAATATGGAAGGATTTTATAGTTTGTCACAAATGAGAAAAATGTACTGCATCATCAATGTTTCTTTTGCCATTGATGATGACCTACATGGACCATTGATACAATTTGCAATTATCTTATAATGCTCTTTGGAGAACACCATCAGACAGCTGCTATCTTTTCCTTATCTTCCACATACATGTTCTGGAAAAGCAAAAACTAAATGGTCTCTATAAGTAATTAATCAGAATAACTATCCAATTTTGTGACTTCCATAGATCACTGAAAGTCTCTATTTTACAAAATATATGAAAATTTTCTTAGAAATGAAACAAAGTTGACTTCTGAACTTTACACACACTTATGCACACATGTATGAATAATGGGATACAAACATACTAAAACAAACACACATGAATATATACATAATCAGAAATGCAAATTTTGAATAAATTTCATAAAAATTTTTGCAACCTTTTAAATACAAAGTGACATAATTTTGAATAACTATTTAAAAATGAAAATAAAATGGATATAGAAAATATATGCATAATATCATTAAACTTAAAACTAATTTAAATTTATTTATAAGGTACACAAAGAGTATACATAATAAAATGTCATTCTCTTATTCTGTTTATATTCTATGACATGTAAAGATATAAAAAATCAGAAGAAGGATTTATATTTTTTTACATAAAATGCATATAAAGTTTAAAATATATTAAAGATGATGGATTGTTATAATTTAACAAGACAGAGTTAAAATCAAACTTAACTTTTTCTAAGAATTTTCAGCAAAAACAACTGGATTATGTCTGATATGAAAAATACTTGAATGAATAATGAGTCTCATCTGTGTAATATGGAGGACTGAAGTTATCTTTTCTGAAAACCAGGAACTTATGTTCCCATTTTCACTTAGCTAAATATCAGTGAAGTTTCAAGGTAGGAAACGCCATTCTTCACTGTTGCAAGTTTGCTACTGTTGTGGGATATTTGCACACTGTGGGAAGATGTGTTTCTGTGATTGGTGTAATAAAAAGCTGTTTGGCCAATTGTTAGGCATGAAGATTAGGAAGGATTTCCAGGCAGAGAGAAAAAAAGAGGAGGAGGAATGTAGGCATGAATTATGCCAGCAAACTTGGAGCAAGCTGATGCCCCATTCTGAGAAGAGGTAATCAAGCCACATGGCAAAATGTATATTAAAAAAATAAGTTACATTATAAGTGTTATTCGGCCTAAACTTAGGTCATGCTTTCACAATTAATAATGAGTCCCTGTGTCATTATTTGGGACATGGTGGTCAGCAATAAAGACTTACCACATCCTATAATATAAAAAAACACTTGAAATGGATAATGCATAATAATCCATATAATATATATGAAATGTAATATGATGTGCAGCAGTTATACACTTAAGAACAGTTTTAAGTTGAATCTTATGGTAGAGAAAGCAAATGGATATTAAACTAGTTCAAAAATATGTTTAAATGTTAAAAAAATTCTATTAGTGTTTATTCATATTTCAACAATTTATGATGTAAAGAGGCCACTGTTCATTCCCGGCTGCTCAGCCCCACAATAAGGACACAGAAACCATATTACTTGCAATACTGTTTGACCAATAGATTAAGCATATTTCTGTCTAACCCTTATATCCTAAACTAGCCCATGTCCATTAATCTTCGTATCGTCATGTGTCTGTGGCTTACTGGGCAAATTTGCGACCTCTGTCTCCAGCACAGCTACATGGCTTCTCTGTTACATTGCCTTCTTCTTTCCAACATTCAGTTTAGGTTTCGCTGCCTAGCTAAGTTCTGCCTTGACATAGGTCAAAAGCAGTTTCTCTACTCATTAATGGTAATCACTTCATACAGCGAAGAATCTAAAATTTTATATTTTTTATTGAAAATGAAATGCAAAGTAGGAGTCCTATATGCCTGTTTTATAAATGTGCTGTTGAATCATATATTTTGGCATGAATGAAATCTATAAGGCCTTTAAAAATAAGACTAGAATATATATTCTTTTACAGAGAATATCTATCTATCATCTATCTAAATATCTATCTCTGTGTATATATATATTCATGTATTTCTTTTTGTCAAGTAAGGTTATTTGGAGAAACAAATGTTTGCAAAGGCAATATGGTAGTTTGAGTAGGAATAGCCCCCATAGACTTACATTTTTTTAGTGTTTGGCTCATAATGTGTGACAATATTAGCAGATATGGATTTGCTGGTGTAGGTGTGACTTTGATGGAGGAAGTGTGTAATTGTGAAGGTGGGTTTTGAGGATTTATGTATGCTTAAACTATGCCCACTATGGCTCAGAGTTTCCTTCTGCTGCCTGTGGATCAAGATGTAGAACTGAGCACTGTGCTTCTCACCATAAGCATAGCAGACTAAACCTCTAAAACTGGAATCCAGTCCCAATTAAACGTCTTCCTTTTTAGAAGTTTCCTTGGTCTTGGTAGCTCTGCACAACAATAGAAACCCTAACATAGTCAATGATATTTTTCCAAAGCTTATTGGGATGCTTATCAAGAATAAGACTATAAATACATTTTACTATTTATGAAATATTTTATTATTTTCTACTAACAAGGTGTACACACAGGTCACAGATAAATACTCAAACACTCTTCTAGATATTTGTTAGACATTATCTTCCGTAGGCTTCATTTACATATTGGTAGTAATGTGAAAAAAAACACATAGTCCTCCATAACATGTCTGGGCTTTGACTCAACAGTTGAACACCTGATTAGAACAAGAGTGGTAACTCTCTCGTATACCAGACTTCTGCAGTAAAGTCTGCAAGCTGTATCCACAAATTGCAGTCCCAGATTCATCCACAATGTCGACTCGGGCCTGTATAATCTGGCCTTTATCGTATTAGCCTATTTATTGTATATTTTTCTCCAATCATTTCTCTAGCTATTTCTTCTTCCCCAAGAAGCTCTATGGTGGCTAGTTTTATAAGGGCTTAACACAAGCCAAGGACATTTAAGAGGAAAAAATTCTTTATTTTAAAAAATGTCTTCATAAGATCAGGGTGTCGGTAATCATGGATAGCATTTTTTTTTAATTAGTGATTGATGTGGGAGGACCCAGACCACTGTAGGTGCTGCCAACACCTAGGTAGGCGGTTCTGAGTTTTGTANAAAAAAAAGGCTGGGTAGCTATGAGAAGTAAGCCAGCGTACAGTGGAAGTTTGGGGCACATAAATACATTCCTACCAAAATTGCTTTTGGCAATGTAACTTAATACTAGTAACCGTAATCATAAATAAGACAACTCCAACCAATACAACTTTTAAATCTCAATCTACAGTTAGTTTTAACATGAAGAATAGAACTGCATCTTTGTAGAACTACAAATTAGAGTGTTATTATTTTGGTCTTTTTTCCATCACATTCACTATTTCCCTTTGTTTTTTATTTGTTTTGTTTTGTTTTACAAGTTACTGTGGCATTTTCTTTTCAATTTTAAATTTATTTACTTTATGTATGTGATTGTTTTGTCTCCCTGTATGTATGTATATTACATGGCTGCCTGCTGCCAAAGGTTGCAGAAAAGACGATAGGCTTCCCAGGAACTGGCTTTATGGATGCTTGTGAGCATGATGTCAGTGCTGAGAAGTTAACCTATGATCACTGAAAGGGCAGTAAGGGCTTTTGAAAACTGAACTATTACCCTAGCCATTCTGTGGTAGAACAACATTCCGAAGTTCAGATACACTAAAAAACTGGAAAGAAAATAACTTTGGTGTGGTACTTCTTTATTGAGAATAAATGCACATATCAAGATAATCTGTACGCATAGTGTGTTTTCTTTTTTGAAAACCCTAGCTCAAGGGTGAGAATAGCAGAATTCATGAGAAGAACTTATTAGTAAAGAAATAATGTAATTCTACAAAGAGAGTTCACTTAGACAAAAGAGAACAAAATGAACTGCGTCAGAGTTAGTAGAGGTAAGAAGAATTAGCAACTGAGTGAATTGTACAGGGATGTATAGATAATTCACAAAAGCCTCCAGGACACGGTATTTCAAAAGCGATGTGAGGAGTCAACAGTCCAAATGCTGAGCCATATAACTGTCAATAGCAGCAGGCTTAAGATAGATGTCAGAGTATTTTCATGGGCATTCACTGGGACAACACAAAAGAAGGAAAAGAAAAGATTACCTGTGGTTACTTTGCAGAAGGGAGAGGTAAGTGGAATATGATAGCAAAGATGTGCTGATTCTTAATAATTGATTTTAAAGTGAATGTGATGACTCTCTGTTTGCTGCCAAGATAATCTACCAGGGACTGGAATGGAGACAATTTATGACACATAGCCACTTTCTTGCAGTGCTTGAATGGAACGGAGACAGAGCTGCACACACAGACAAAAAGAAATGAGATGATTGCCTTAAGCAGTCGGCACAAATAGCTCTACAGTGTTCACAGAAGACACGGGACGTTTAAGTCTAACTCCAGAGCTGTAATGCCTGTGGTAATGCATATATGTCACGGGTCTCTATTTTTATACTCATTTTCTCAGAAATAGTAAAAGGAACGACACTACATTTCCGTATGTAAGCTCGGTGGGGGAGAAATCATGATGGTGATTTAAGAAAGAAGACAGTTGGAAGAGGTAAGAAGTTAAGTTAGCTACTGAACCAGAAAAGCAAAAGCCAAGAATTTAATGTAAAAATTATGAATACAAATATTTTTTTCAATTTACGGTTCATGTATGAGGAAAGATAGAATTTTATCTTTCTTTGCCTAACAATGGTTGTATCTTGAATCCTTTAAAAACATTTAATTTGGACATTGGATATGGATAGCTTTACTTTCCCCTGTTATGGAACCTGGGGTTCACAGCCTGCTGCCCTGACAATCTAGATAAGGTCATGTGTTTTTGACAACAGAATAAAGAGATAGAAGTAATAGTGAAATGCAGTAAAGGGAGATTTATTCAATGTGACCACAATGGAATGAAGATGCAGGGACTTGCTTAAGGCCATCATGGGTGTCCTGACGTAAGGATATGGCTTAAATATATGCATAACTGAGCAGTCCAGCAAAGTGTGGGCCCCGTCTCGCTGCTGTCTCAGCTCCAAGTCTCGCTTGCAAGGTCATCAGACAGGATGAAACAATTCTTCAGGTTTTAAGTTCTTTCTCTGTATGCCTCAGAGATTCAGTTAGAGTTCTCTGGGAAAGGCATTTTTGCAAAACTATTTAATTCTTACTTCCTTTTCAACATATTCATTCCAGCCAGCAACACCATATTATTGTTTATACATTTTCTATGACACCTACATATTTCCTAATAATTTTCAAGAATTTTCTATCAAATGAAGCCTCTTTCTTAACCTGTATACTTTGCAAATTCTGCCCTCTACAAACCTCTAAGGGTCACTTGATATATTATATGCAATTTTTTATTGTTTTCTCAAAAGTTTGCTGACCGAAAACTATGAATTATAAGTGGTACCTGAAGAGAACAACAAAAATAAATTAATTGTTGACTCATTCTTCCAAATAAAATGTTTAAATTAGGTTCATAAAAGCAAGTACTCCCATGCTAATTTAAATTTCTAAATAAAATGAAGCTTTTTTTTTTTCCTAGTCTCAAGCTTGACTAAATAATGCAATCAAGTATTAGGAGATTACCACAGTATATTTTTCTTCAGGCTTCACTATTATCACTGAATGCTCAAAGTTCTTTCCCTTTTACAGGGTTAACTCTGGTCGAAGGCCGTTCAGTACAGGTGCAGTGAATCAAGGGGTGAGTCCATGCTGAGATGTGGTACTTTGCCCAAACCCCAACAGTCATCTTGCTGCTCCCAATCCTGCCATTTCTGTGGGAATCTCATCTTCTTTTCAGAATTATAGTTAAATATGGGAAGTAAATTTTATATTCAATACTCTCTTGTGATCTCCTTTAAATGAGAATGTAAAAAAAATAAAATAAATTTAGGGATGAGTATAAATCTTGGTTAACAAGAAATCTATTATATAGAAAAATATACTAGAAGATCGCAAATAAAATAAACTTAGCATAATAGAACAGTTCCCAACTTTTCACATAATTACAGCCTAAAGACATGTCAGCAAGGAAGTAGAATAATGATTACTAAAGGTTAGTTGTGTGAAAAAAAAAGTCAGCTGCATTGGACTAGCAAAAAATAAATGTTTGAAATATCACAGTGGTGTTCACTGTATACATTGATGAGTGTAAATTATGAGAATCAAAATAGTTTTTAAAAAATTCTATAAAATCTTCCACATAGCACAGATTTAAAACAATTATATTTGTAGTAGTAACAGCTTTCTTTCAACACTTATTTGAAAACCTATCCATATATACATTTTAAGAGTAACATTAAATATTTGGATTACATTGTGTTTAATGCCGTTCTCGTAAAGCATTTTTTCAAATATTCTTTTAGTTTTGATTATTTCTGAGATAATATTCAGATAATATTCTTAAAGGTTTGAAATCAGTAACGAAAATGCTTATTATGTAAGACTGTATGCATGAGTTTGAATTCCATACACCCAAGGGAAAAACAAACAAAACAAACAGCAAAAAAAAAAAACACCAAACAACAGTCAACAGTATTATGAGGTCTCTAGGTATATATGAGATTAAGATGTCTAGATTAGTCCTGAAATCAAGCAACGGATTTTATGAACTGATTGTTCTTATATTCCTTGTATCAATAATGCTTTAGAGATGAGTATTGCTAAGATAGATTGGTTTATCCTTTGGGACTTGATTTTATAAGAAGAAAAGAAAGAGAAAAATTAAAAAGGATAGAGGATCATGGACTTTGCTGTGAGGTTTCATCTTTTAGTAATTTCAGAAGCTTCATTCATACAGTTTTATAAAAATGATTACCTAAACATGATCTGAGCAATGGCATCTAAAATAGAAGTCAAAAGTGGGTGCTGGAAAGATTCCACGGGTTTAAGTCTACACAGAGAATTAAAGGCAACTAAGAGATGTGACTGGGAGAAATAGTCTTCCTTAAGAAGCAGCACACAAACTAGTCATATATATGTACAGCCCTGAAAGCATATGTACAATTAAGTTAAACAAGCAGAGCATGTTATATTTAGTATTATATGACAAAGTACACATATATCCAAGTTGCAATAAAAATGAAAAAGATGTCATGAATTTGAAAGAGAGCAATCAGTGTCAGGTGCAAATTTTTCCTAGAAGAAAAGAGACAAAATATTGAAGGAAATAATCTCAAAATATTCTAAAATATAAAACAATAAAAAATAAACTAAATTTTTAAAATAAAAATTCTACATAAAATAAAAATGACTATATCATTCTAACTTGTAATATCATTGTGAGGATCTGTATCTTTTATTTCTTAGGTCATGCCAATTTTTTGGACCATATTGTTGATAGTTATTAAAAAAAAACTTCCAAAGTAGATCCAAAATCTGACATGAAATTTTAAGAATGACTCATTTTTCAAAACAGTAACTATATTTTTAGAAATATGATAAATGTATTAAATACCCACAATCCTCATGAATTGTACTATAAAAAAAACACAGAAAACTATGGGGTGGGCAACATTTTGACTTTCGGTAAACAAACAAATGAGAGCACTATTTAATTAATTTCCAAAGACGAAATGCTTGTGAATGACTGTGTTAGGATGCAATGCCTTATTCCCCAGGCCCCCAGGCATTTTCCTTTTCACTAGAATGCGAAAGACAAAGGGAAGCATGAAGAGCAAAGAGCATTAATAAGGGAACAATATTTTTAGGAACCTCATGGCACTGGGAATTGTGATAAAAAAAAGGGGGGGGGAAAATTTGTTCAGAATATCGTGACACTAGGAATTGTGACAAAAGTAAAAAAAATAAAAATAAATAAAAATAAGAAAAGGAAGGTGAAGCAAAGGCCAAATTGAGCTATGTATTGATGCAAAAATAAATAAATAAATAAATAAATAAATAAATAAATAAATAAATAAATAAATAAATAAATAAATAAATAAATAAATAAATAGATAAAAGTTGAAGTTGCCCTATAAGTGTAACTTGCATATTAGGTCATTTCATTTATTGTTCTAAATTTCCAGAGAATTTAAAAATGTTGCCCTTCTAAGGATTATGCAATTAAATATTGAAAACTTTGAGTTAAACCTGTAAATTAGTAAGTGGATGAGCTGATAGTTGAACAAAAACAATTAGGTTTAATCCAGTCATTCTTTTTACTGGAATCAATTGAGTGAAAGTGGAATAAGTTTTAGAGTCTCAGTCAAGCATCATGAAATGTGGCAAAGATCCCTTGGCTACTTATTTTTCTTTCTCATTTCTTTGAAATACAGTTTCAGCTATTGCTAAAATTATAAGAAAATTGAGGATGCTGTTAAGTAGATATTGTTTCATTTTTACCATAGCTAGTTCCCTTTGACTTATAAATCCCAGGTTATATTTTTAACTCCCTAATATATCAGTTGGGCTGCATGCCTATTTCTCATCAAAAGTTTAAAGAGATGTGTTCTCTACCACCTCTCTACTCAGTTTTTCAGGTCCTCTGCCTTTTCTTTGGCAAATATACTAGTCTTTTTGAAGTCATATGAGATGAATAATTGCAGGAATCTACTCTAAGTATGGCAGGAAACTTGGAATAAAACCTAAAACTTTGTTGTGTTCGGCTACTAAGATATTACTCTTTGTAACTGCAATAGCAAATTTGTGTAGATATTTGATAAGTATCTACAATTTATGGTTTTATTTTTGTCAAATTTAATTATCAATAGTTATTTTATTATAAATGATATATTTTACTTATAGTGAGAACTGGTTTAAGTACAGAACTTCAAAACAAAGGAAACATGATAATATCCATGTATCTGTTAATTTTTTTCACTTTTGCACATGACATAATATGAACACTGTGGCACACATTTAATGAGATGGTTCCTGCCAAGGAAACCTGAATGATCACATCTGTACATTGTGAAATTTACTTTCCGTTGGATATACTCAGTTATAAAACAGTTTATGCATCCGTAGAATTGACTGGAACAGTCAGTCTCTGAATGTAACTCTGATTCTGGAAATGAGTCTATGTCCTCATTGCCATTACAAAGAGCCATGTGCTACCATCTTTATTAGAGTCATGCTACTAGGTTCTTTTAAAATATATAATAGTTAATAATTATTATTCAATTATATTATATATGTATAAACATATACATATAAATATCCATATCTACAGAGTTTCAATTTTTTCTGATATCCTGGGAATTGAAAAAATATTCAAATCACTTTATAAAATATGAGGTGACAGTATGATATACATGTCTAGACAAGCAAGATTGGAAACTTGTGTAGTTCATATATACTCAATAATTTTCTTTATTCTGAAAATTTTGAAAAAAATTTTCATTAAATTACATTAATAATTGTGGTATAAAATAGAAAATTGCTGCTGAGTAATATCACAATGTTGTGAGATTTTATATAGTTAAGGCTGGCTTTAAAGAAATGAAGCATAAAACAAGTATTTTTTCATATTTATCTACAAAAGGATACGTTGAAATAAGAAAAATTATTTAAAAATTATTCCAAACAATGAAATAAAAACGCCTGCTCACTGTCATGAACACATCTCCCTCTCCCCCTTTCCTTCCAATCTTTCAACATTGGTTCTCAGTGCTCTATCTCGCATGTTTTTAACACTTACCTCCCTCTAACTTGACCCCTTAATTTTGTCTATTCTCAAGTCCTCTTTTCCAGTCTCCTGTTTTCTAGCAGTAATTTAAGAATTAAATATTAATTTTATAAAATATAATTAGATAAGAAGTGATCAATATCCACCCTCCACCCATAAATGGGATAAAGTATTCCCTTCCACACACATACATGCACAAAAATATGTGCTGACATTTATGCACACATACATGCATGCCCAAATGATGTGCTGTAAATTAGCATGTATACAAAATGCTGCTTCACAAAAGAAACTTCTATGCCTCTCACTAATGCTGTAGTTATATGCACTATAAGCACAAAATTTATATTTGAAAAGTGCTACCATGAAAATATATTTCTTTTACTTTTTCAAATCTTATGAAGGTGTATATATGCACCTGTGAATTTATTTCAATAAAGTGAAAATTTCTATTTTGACTTGACAAAACGCACACCCAAACGTATTTATTTTAACTAGTCATATTTAATAACTTTTCCAGTCTAATTGCAACTGAATATCCTAGCATGTTTCACTGCTTCTTTGAACCTTTATGAACGAGTTCACACCCTGGGAAATAGCCCTGAATCTTTTCTTTTGATGTCTTTAGTTGACTTTCTACAACTCAAGTTATAAATCTAAATAACTATTAATTCAGTGGAACTGACTAGAAAATTACTGCAGTAAATAAAGATTGTTTGCTCCATATGAATACATGTATTCCATGTATTCTACTGAACTTGCAACATATTCTTCCCCAACTTATCTCCCCTTATATCCCTTGCCTTGTCAGTTATCATGCATTGCTGTGGAGCATCAGGGACGTGTGTTGTAGGAGAATCGTACAGAAAGGTGACATTTTGAACTAGAGTAGTCAATAATGATTGCATTACACAAAATCAGTAACAATGTGTGTATACACACATACACACACACACATGCACGCACACACACACACACAAAACGAGAAAATAGAAAACTTCCAATGTAAGGGCACACCTGCACTTCCAGCAAGAGGACTGTGGAGGCAGGAATCCTACAGGGAGTTCTTGGTCCACCTCAGCTACAATTTAAGAGTCAGGCCTGTGGTGGTGGCACACGCCTTTAAACCCAGCACTTCAGAGGCAGAGGCAGGAGGATCTCTATGAGTTTGAGGGCAGCCTGATCTACAAAAGCTGGACAGCTAGGATTGTTGTTACACAGAGAAACCCTGTCTCAATGAACTAATAATAATAATAATAATAATAATAATAAACAGCACAAAACTTCTCTCAGAATGAAAAATAAAACTAAAATGAAATATATGTGTGTTTGTGTGTC
This sequence comes from Bramus lutescens, assembly GCA_001685075.1. Classification (NCBI taxonomy): domain Eukaryota; kingdom Metazoa; phylum Chordata; class Mammalia; order Rodentia; family Cricetidae; genus Bramus; species Bramus lutescens. The sequence goes on from LOEQ01001068.1 coordinate 394,286, forward strand.
TGTGTGTGTGTGATAGCAAATAAACAAAAAGGCAGCTTAAAAACCCATCAGGCATTCCATAAAATAAAGAATAAAATCTATCAATACTAAGCTTATGTGTATGTTAGAATTACTTCAACTGCAATTTTCTACCTTCATCAAATTTAAAATTTCTTCCTTTGCCTCTTTGTGGAGTATGTTAATTGACATTCATTATATTTCATATTTTTATAATAACTATATAGTTTTTACAAAACTAAACAGCACCATAATTAATTCTTTAAATCCAAGTTTTAATAGCATTTTAAACATTTTTTTCAATTTTTTTCTACTTTTATTAAACTGAGAGACTTGTAAGTTAATGGGTGTAATATGTACTTGATATGTGTATATATTATTCGATGCTGATGTCATGATGTATATATCCATCTCTACATGCATTTATAATTTCTTCCTGATATATTATTCTGGATTTCATGATTATTTTTAAATATTTTTCCTATTACTCCACATTTTAGTGTACCAGCCTTATAATAATATTTATATGAGGCACATTTTCTAATACCATGACAACAATAGAGGCACAAATTCATATTTTCAATCTCAGATTCTTAATAAAAGCTGTATTATTCAATGATTAAAATAGAAATCCTTGAAAGGATTCTTTATATCAATTGCACAGTTATAATTTCCGCAACATTAAATGCAATGTTCTGCAGAGAATAAAAATTGAATAGACATTCTCAATAAAATTGGAATGAATCCAGACACAATTAAAGATTCTCATGTCTCCATTAAACTTACTACTCCGGAAATAGTTTTTTGATTAATTTTATTCTTAGCTAACTTAATATGAAACCTTGATTAAACAATTTTCTAGATGCAGTTTATGTTGAATTCTTAAGAAACTCGATCCTTTCACTCTTTGGGAAACTTTTATTATATAAAGCCACTAACTACCTAAAATAGTCTTCTATAATCACATACATATTTTAACATTAATAAATAATACTGAAATTTCTTTGGAAAATAAGTCTTAATATGTCACAATTTACTGAATAAAAGTTTCATTTATAATAAATTATTAATTTTATATATTAATGTTTTAATTATTAATATTTTCTGATTAATAAATGCCCACATGACTTACTGAAATTCATTACTATCTAATTAAATAGTTTCAGAAATGTGTCAATAAAAAATGATAGTTTAGCATCTGGGCACCTTTGAACTGCAGAACTGCCCTGGCAGCTTGCAGCAGTCTGTGTTGAGTGAGCTATCTGAGGCAGTGCTGGAGAGCTCCCCTGAGTAGTGATGATGAGGGAAAGCTGGAGAGTTGACCCTATCCAGCTACCACCCAGGCAGAGAAACAGGACTGTGGTTGAACCATCCCAACATTCCCCCCACATCCAGATAATGTGGGAGCAAGAAAGGGAAGACCCTACAGATGCAAAACTACAAACTGTCCAGGACTCAGGACAACAAGATATTCAAGAAGAGCTCCAGAGAGAGGCAATTATCAGTAGTGTAAAGAGTCCAGAGTCTTCCAACCAGACCAGTGACTCATAGCTATGAACACTTACATGTAAAGATGAATGGACTAAAGGGTAAACTGTGTGACTCAACGAGCCTCACAGCTTCAACAATGACAATGAGATTATTCTTTTTGTTTTCCTTTTACTTTGTTTGTTTGTTCAGTTGGTTGGTTGGGTGGGTGGTTTTGCTTTGTTTTTTAAGTTTTGTTTTCTTTGGGGATGAAGATTGCATTGACAGAGGGTAGTATTGAGGGGATGTGGAGATAATTAGGGTCAGTGCACAGACACTAAGTGCTACGTGTGGAAGTGAAGGCAAATGCAGTGCACTCTTAGCTCACAGTTTGAAGAAACAGGTCATTTGAAGAACTTCTTGGCATAACTAGAGAACAAAGAATGTAGCACTCAGTGTGGTGTAGACATCGGCCAGATGATGATAGATGCTGCAGACATTTTAAGAATTTCCAAGCTTTTTACTCTGGAAATAAATCTTTGAAAACGTAAAGAATGGTGGCTTCTATAATATTCATTTATAGTTTTTGTCAGAGTGTACTCTGTGTAATTAATTGAGGTAAATACAAATTGTTTCCTGGAAGGCCAACTAGAATGCAGGTATAATGATGCACACCATGGGTAAGGAGGTGGAGAGAAGAGGATCATCAGGAATCTAAAGCAAGGTTGTGAGGCATAATTATATCCAGTCTAAAAAAAAGCCTTAGTTTTGAAAACAACCAGGAAGAGGTTAAATTATTTTCAATTTATAAATACATTTTAAGGTGTTAAAGTTTATATAGTGTTTTTTTTTTCACGAGGGATGAGAAACACTCTATGGAATATCCTTTCGATTGGAAACTACATCAAGTTTCATAAAACATTTTTATATGGGATGATTTATATCAGAAGAGGTTAGTAGGTGATTAAATCTAGATCATCAATACCATCAATAGTGCATTGTTATTTATCATTTAATCTATAAAACTATTCTTTAAAAATTACAAGAAAATGTTAACTTTATTTTAAATTTGGGGAATCAGAGAGAAAACAATGATGCTTACTTGTATATTTTATAACCAAAGTTTAAAGGCAATATCGATCACTTGATCAATAGCTAAGTTGCTTACTTCCTAAGGTATTGTAACTTAAATGAGTAGCCATGCGTCTTCACATAGCCATGTCATCTATGAACTGTAAATGACACAGTACCTGACTCTCATAAATGAGTTTCCCCTTGTGTGAAACCTCAATAATAAATATCCCGCAGTTGCAGCACGGTTGTTAAGGTGGGATGACAGGTTATGTGTAATGTAGCTATAAGCGAGTTCCCAAGGGTACAAGAAGGAATAAATGAGTGAGGTGTCAATACTGTGATGACATCATGCTACTGCAAATGTTTCCGTTTTCATTAGCAGTTGTTTCTTGATTATTAGACACTTCTTCACTTAGGGATTTGGGAGTATCTTCCCTTCATTTGAATTCACTGGGACAATGTTCACATTTATAAAATGTGAAGAAAGGAAATAACATTTTTACCTCCTCTAGAAGAATTTGTTTTGTCAGTAGACAGAGAGCAAAATACTGTGAGTGTGGGTTCATTCTTCACATTCTATGAATTAGACAAACATGAAGGATGGGTCCTCTGAGGAATGAATTCATCCTTGTCTGCCAGCAACACAGATGTCACAGTCCAGATGGCAATAAATGAAATAAAGCTTTGCCAATAGAGAGCTCTCTAAGGAGGTTGCACAATGCACCTTGTTAAGATCACTTATTTTGCTGACAGACACATACACATGCAGATTAAAAGGATATATTGGGTAAGTTGTAAGAGTAATCATAACTATTAAATAGAATTTTATGTTTTATTTAAATTTGAGATTCCCAGAAATCTTTCTCATCTTATCCAGCTGTTTATCTACTCTCTCTCTCTCTCTCTCTCTCTCTCGCTCTCTCTCTCTCTCTCCCTCTCTCTCTCCCTCTCTCTTTCTCAACTATTTATAAGCAGTTAGTACTATGATATATTTTAGATAATATTTACTGCAGAAGAAACTAAACATATGATATCATTTTTGTTCATGAGTTTAAATATTACCATTATTATAATGACAATTATAAGAAAGAATGATATAAACTTACACTTTTCTATGAATCATTTACAAAAATGGGAAATTTGTAAATGAAATTAATAATTATTTTATTTTTAAGCTACATGTATCTCTGTACATCTTGTCACAGTATTCGCCCAAGGAAGCTAGAAAAACATAGCAGTCCCTCAGTTTTGGGGTTACAAGAAATTGAAGAGATGCCGAGAATGAACTTTGATTCTTTGTAAAAGCAGAATATACTCTTGACCACTAAGCCATCTTTGTAGCTCGAAATTTAATTTTAATACACAATAACATATAAATTCATAAGTAAGTACATAAATGAGCAAACAAATATATTGGAGGGTTTTAATATATTCTTTCATTCTTCTATAATTTCATATACAATGATGATTCCAATCAATAATTTATATAATACTATAATTACAATATTGCCTACATTTAATGTCAGTGTTTATTCAATTCCATTCATATATTGATAAGTTAACAGATACCTTCAACTTATTTTAGCAAACATTTTAATTAATTTATTTTCATGTGCATATGTTATATGAAGCTATGGGTTTGCAAATGTGTGTACATAAATGTATAAACAGAGGCCAGAAGATGCAATCTGATTCCTTTATCTGTCACCTCTCCCCTTATAATTATTTTGAAGCATAATATTTCTATCAATATACAGGTAAGGTTTTCCAGCCGAAATCATAAGTCTATAAAATAACCGCATCTGTTTTTATTAATGATTTTCTAAGGACTGACATTACATCAGGAGATAATGGAGTTATTATGTGGTGCCAGGACCCCATCTCTAGTTCTCTTGATTGTAAAATGGGTGTTACTAATGTCTGAACCAGTCCTCCAACTCTATTTCAATTCTGTTACCAATGAAATCTCATCTTTAGACCTTGGAAAAGTATAATTCAGTTTATAACTACTAATGAACTTTCTTTATAACTAATTGAAATTCACATGACTTCTGAATATTTCAAGTGCACAAGCAGAATCATACCCTTTGGTTCCTTGAATATAGCATTGTCTCAGTCTCTCTTATACTACTGTGATAAGACACCGCACCACAAGAACTCTTATAAAGAAAATGATTTAATGGGGTCTATCTTACCATTTCAAAGGCTTAATCCATTATTATCATAGTGGGAAGCGTGGCAACATACAGGCAGACACAGTAGTAGAGAGTTCTATATCTGGATTTATTGCAATGGAAGAGAAAGATACTAAGACTGGCTTGAGCCTTTGAAACCTAAAAGACCAACACCAGTGACACAATTCCTCCAACAAGAACATACCTACTCCAATAACACCACATCTCCCAATAGTCTCACCCCCTGTAAGTCTATTTGGGACGTTTTCATGTAGATCACCATGGACATATTTTTTCATGTAGAAAACCATAAGAAATGAGTATTATTGTGCAATTTCATACAACAATGTAATACCTAGTCAATATAACAATATAAACCATTTGTATGTAAAAGGTTATTCAAATTTCATGTTTGTTTCAAAGTTACTGAAAATCATAGGAAATGTCTGCAATCAACTATCTATGAATAAGGACAACACTGTCTAATTTTAGTATGATTAAAATAACTAGAACTTTTTAGTAGTTATTGATAAATCTAATGTAAAAATAGAATTTATTCCTGTGATTTATTTTTCATTTTTATAGGCTTGCATTTCATTTATATAAGCATAAATATCTGTGTGTGGACAGAGATAAATGCACATACATGATGAAATCAGAAATTAATGTGGCTTTAAAAAGGGTCTTCTATAATTGACTCATGATGTGTTCTGCTCAAATAGTATTATCTTGTTTGCTTTCAGAATTTGCCCTATCATACTTGCAATTTAAAAACTCATTGCTAGCAGAGAGTCTCAACTGTCTCATGTTTCCCTAAGCAACATTGGCTTAAAATTGATGAGCAATTATTTGTATTTATTAATTTGTGACACAGATGAAAATATAAGAACTTTATATTTATGTTTTCTCACCTAGTTTCATAATATTAGTTTCCAAAATAACTTAGAAAATGAATTTTAGATTAGTCAAACACAATCTTTCTCTTGTTCTGCTTACTAATTGTTTTATACCTTAAGAAAAAATTGGGGAGAAAGCATTCTAGATTGTCTAAGAGGTGAGTCTTTTCTTACTGCATGACTGCCTTTTGTCTTTACAATCAAATAAATCTATTTTTAATGAACAGCATTATGTTATATAAGTCTGAAGTGTAATATTATTGTTGTTTCTTGAAACATACTGGGGTTGATTTGTTAATGAAGATTACTTTGTAAATTGTAAGATGCATATACTTACTTTAGAAAGTGTAAATGTATCATATTGCTCAATTTTCAAATTACACAGGTTGTTATTATTCATGACATCTGTCATCTGTTTGATTGCCAGGTTGCTCTAGCTGATCTGACTGTCTACACAGGTGTCCTCTTCGGCCCTCACTGCTCCATGTGTGTCCTTCCAGAAGCTACATACTTTTGAAGAGGACATACCTTTAAGCATGGAGGACCCATCTTTGGTCAAATGTACACTAAAGACTCTGCTCCATAACAGACCACCCACAAGTTCACAGAAATGTGTAATTGTTCATGTATAATTGCTCTAGATTTCAGATGTCCAAAATGACAGGTTTTCTAGCAAATTCAAAATAATTGTCTTTAGAAAGTGTGTGTATACTACACACACACTGAAATGCTTTATAACCCTTTCTCTTAACATTAACATGCTAATTTTGCTTTTGAACCAAATGCACATTGTGACTGTAAGTAGTCTCTAAATTCAACTGAGCAATTGATAGTTCAATGCAGTTTAGATGTTTTATTCATGCATACTAGAAAGTCTTTGACATATTTCTAAAATTTGTGCTAAATTGAATCTGTCTCAATTGTTAGTCGGTGGATCACAGAAAAAATATTATTTTATAAATATAAAATCAGTAGATATAGAGTAAACTGTTTGTTCTTAACAAAACATGGAGAGAACAAAATGTTCTAGTAAAATATAGCAACCTTACAAGTAATTTATATATAAATCTATCCTTTTGGATAAATTTGTTTATCAGAGCCATATGCTGGTGAGTAAAGGGAAACATCAGCAATTAAAGGAGTTGAATCAAATCTCACCAACAAAGTAAAGTTTTAATAGCTTCCAGTGTCTGTCAAGAGTGTTTTAGGATGTCCCATGTTTTGCTACTATAATATTATATGAAATCAGGCTTTATTCTTTGTAGACACAGCAAGATTTTAGGAGGTTAAGGTGGATCCTTGCAACTAGGAACACCTGAGTTCAATCTCTGTGTCCACCATGCTGGAAAGAGCAAAAAATAAATAAATAAATAAATAATATTATGTCTGCAAGCTTTCTTCTGTTTTCCACCTGTATACCATGTCACAAACAAAATCACATTTACCCCTTCTCCCTCTCCCCTCCACTCTCTCCCTCCCTCTCTCTCTCTTTCACACACACACACATACACACACACACACGCTAATCAATCAATCAATATAATAAACTATAAAATGGCTCTCTCAGTCACTACTTGTGGTTAATGGAACCCAAAGCTAATGCAAAAACTGATTATTTTCCACAGTCTCCTGAAGGAAAAACATATTACAGAAGCTAATACATGTTGTAGGGAGGGCCACTTGTTGGTTCCCAGTTGCTAGGCAGCTCGGCCTGGAAATAATCTTACAGAAACTATATTAATTAAATCACTGCTTAGCCCATTATCTCTAGCTTCTTATTGGCTATCTCTTACATCTTAATTAAACCCATTTTTATTAATCTGTATATTGTCCTATGGCTGAGGGTTACTGGTTAAAGTTATGGCATCTCTCTCCGGTGGGGTTACATGGCTTCTCTCTGACTCTGCCTTCTTCCTCCCAGCATTCAGTTTAGATTTCCCCACGTATCTCTGTTCTACCCTACTAGGCCAAGCCCGTTTTCTTTATTCATTAACAGTAATCACATAATACAGAGGAGACTCCCACATCAAGTACATACTGTTGATATTTGGAGATAAGTTGGTAAAATATTTCATGTATAACATATATTTGTGCATTTCACACATGAACAGCTTTTAAAGACAAATAATGTTAAATTCAATAGAAAACTAGTGATTTATACCTCTAAAATCCAAAACAATTGCAATATATACACATATTTTGCATATATATGAATTGTAATATATATATATGTATATATAAATATATAAACTGGACAATTATATAACAACAGTAACTATTGTTGTTATTGTTTTTGCAAGGATTAAAATAATACAATATATTTTCATGTGGAAGTAAGGGATTGATATAACAGTATGCTTTATTTTGCCACCGAAAATTAATTTTTCTCTAGCATATACCACAGTGGAAAAAGTTAAATGTCCTTTATCATACTTTCGGATATAAAGGTATACTCCATTTATGGGATTTCCTGTTGTGCAATGTTACTTTTTCATCCTTCAGTTGTTGTCTTTTTTACCCATCTCTGGCTTCTAACCATCACCCCTGCAGATCTTTCCCTTGCCTATATCCTTTCTTATATTTTGTTTACTTCCTGAACTGAAACTGACTTAAATACAAATATTTAAAGTCCTACTGTCTTCATGAATTACATGTATTATATTTCTCACATAAATGGAGTTTGGAAGAGGGATGTATCCTACCTCTCTTGAATTTAATTGCCTCTCCTCAAATAGATTTAGTGCATATATATTAAATAAAAGTTTTAGAAATTGATGATCGGTGAGGTACATAAGTGTTGAATTGGAGTAATACTTCAGTAATTAGGAGATTGTGGTGATGTTGATGGAGGTGGTGGTATGGTTATCAAAGACTTTGAAATAGGAAATATACTTTTAATTTGTTAATTTCAAAAAGAAAATTCCCTTGTTGGGTAATTTTTAAACCACAGAGATGAAAATTAGAGAAAGGAACAAATGTTTCTATTTTTACAGTTCTTTTTAAACTATAAGATTTTTGTTCACATTTGATATTAATTATCAAATATATTTGATTTATTGGAAACCTAAATGACTGTTTATAAGTACTTGATATATTTATTAAACTATAATATCAACTACCAGTTCGGCACATTGGGGTAACTTCCCTTAATATGAGTCCAATATGTTGCATTATTGATAGCATAATATAAAATCCATTGCTGCATCTATCTTTACATTTGATTATAAACCATGGTTTGTGAGAGAATTTAATATTCCATTGTTCATTTTCAAGGTTTTGTTCATACTGTTTCTCATGCATCTCTGAGAATCTTAAATTTTATTTTCATGAAGATCCTCTCCCTTATGATAAGGCATATCATCTATATTTTATACAGCAAAGATAAGAAAGAATGGCAGAAAAGACAGCAGTTTTCCATGTAATGTGAAGGACAAAGCCATATTTTCACAATGTGTTAGCGATTATTAGAGAACATTATTTACATTTTGAAATAAAGCATTCAAAATTTGATAGGTAAACTCATTGAAACTTAACTTGATCTTCTCATTATTTTACCATATAATTTGTATTAATTCACAAATAAAAACACTATGTAGCTTACTTAAGGATGGCTACTCAAAGCTTCCACAGTCTTATAAATATGATTCAATACCAGATTCTTTTTTAATTTAAATAACTGCAGAGAAGAACTTTTCAAATCTAGTTGAAAGTATAACTCCTCTTTTTCTCAGGATTATCACCAATTTATCTCTATATTGACTCTTGCCCACTGCAAAACCCAAAGTTTCTCTGGCAAAGATTAATGGGCACAAAACAAATGCTTAGGAGCTGATAAAAATATAATTTGATAAATTAACAATTATGGATTATTGGATTATACCCTAGGTCCTTTGACCTCGCAGCCGTGTTCTTTCAATTATTTGTCAGGAATGTTCACAGAAACACTATGGAAAGATTGAAATCATTTCAAAATTCAAAACTGATGAACTTTTACAGTTCTTACTATTATAATGTGTTAAAATTTTTAAAGTTAATTTAATGAAGATTTTAGAAATTTTAAGAGAAATAAAATATAATTATATTTCTAATTAAGATATTAGGCAAAAGTAAGTGAGATAATGATGACAGAATAGATTTTGCTAATACTATACAGAGTATGAAACAAATTGAAAATGAAAAATAAAATTTTACACAAATGCCATTGTCACTCTTTGGCAACCTGCCAAGCATATAAAGTGATATTCTGGGGATTGATGATGAATTAGTGGCTCTAGTGCATAGATGTCAGAAGTAGTCTACTTCTTTGGACCATAGTGAAGCTTATGGGAGAAATAACATGAGCAGCCACCTCTGGGGATACATAAATTGAAGACACAGCTTGCTTCTCTGTTCTGGGTGACAAAGTACACTCAGGGAAACCTGACTAAGGGCAAAATTTGAATGAACAAATTTGTAGGAAAATCTTAACTATCTGATAACACATGAATCCCCCTTTTCCTTGAGTGAACTATAAATCCACTCAAGGAAAATTGAGATATATAGTGTCTCACATTAATATGAAATAAAATATTTAATTGTGGCAAGATAGATATCCATGAAAAAGTCCCATAAATTGTTTTTATGAACTTCATACACAGTTTTTGGCAGAAGTCTTTTATACCCCATGATAAATTCATATATGCATAAACAAAAATAGATGTTTTTAAATTTTGAAATATTATGTCAAGCTTAACATTCTCAATGATGAGTTTTAAAGGAATATCTAACATATCTCTAGATGTTAGCAGAAAATGCCTGTATACCTTAAAATGCAAAAACATGCATCATCTGATTGACTGAATTAAGAATCATGATTGAGGTATTTTTATTTCAGATTACTTAGGCTCATTCAAGGCATTAGCAAAAATCTTTATATTAAGAGGTGTGTTATCAAAAGCAGACTGCAAGGCACGGGGAGAAGCCGACAATGAAATGATGCAATCAGACAGGGGAAAGCTTCTAAGCCAAGGAGTACAGGGGAAATTAAAGGTTGAAAAATTTCAGAATGAAAGATATTTCTCTACTCCATGACCCTCTAACCTGCAAGCAAAGACCTAACTAAAGATTTTCATTTCTGCCTCCTGTCCTCCAAATCGCAAGTCTCATCCCCAGCTCTGTAGCAGACCACCTGCTGTGGCATCCCATTTCCTTGTGTACCCACCTTCAGTGGATCACATGGATCTTCCTTTCCAAACTACCTTCCCCTGTCACTTTATGCCAGGCCCCAATTTCAGGAGGCGTTCATTTGGAACTCAGAGAGCACCTCCAACCAGCAGAGCAGGTAGAGGGACTGCAGCTCCCCTTGCCTTCTGCTCCTCCAAATCCAATAATCCAATCACCTAGTCATGTTGGGACTAATTGAGTCCTGGCCTTCAGCTCCTCTTCCCTGCTGGAACCATCTAATTGGAGTTACTAAAAGCTGTGCCTTCCCTATAAAGATCAGAGGATGGGATTTTCACCTGTTGGCCATTGACTGTTGGGTATTTAAGCCTCCATGGTGCTATTAAAGATGGGCTTTTTGTACTAGTGATTGAGGTCCCTGTGTCGGTCTGTCTCTGCGTGTATGTGAGTGAGTGTGTGTGTGTGTGTGTGTGTNGGTGGGGGGTGGGGGGCGGAAGGGGAACGGTGCACCGCATAGTCACATTCCCCCAGTCTGTAGCAAACCACTTGATGCAGCCTCTTCTTCCTCTCTCACCCCATTTTTCAAAGGATAATAAAGATCTTCCCTAAAATTCCTCTGGATATGACCTATTATCCCAACACCCAACTTAAACAGGAACTTCCTGGAAATACTTCAAACAAGTTTACCAGAAAAGTAAGTAGTCCAACGAAACAAAGAAGCTTTCACTCTCTCAACTACTTGAAATCTAATCCTATCATCCACTGCCTATTACTACCCTACCTGTTGTGACTAGTCTTCATTTTCTTCCCCCATTTGGAGAGTTTTAACAGATCCTGGGGAATGATCCTAATTTCCTCCCCATGTGTACCAAAACAATTCCTATCCATTTTACCCAACTCTATTACTAAGTGTAAGCTTCCAATACAAGATCAGATAGATTATAACCTAGAGTTATAATCTTCCAAATAACCAGATATCCAGATGTCAGCATGAAAGCATAATAACAGCCAGAATAAAGTCTCCATTAGATACCAATGACTCTACCACAGTCAGTTTGGAGAATTTCAACATAATAACACAGCTAAGGCAAAACAAAGGCCTTAAAATAGCATATATATATATATATATATATATATANTGTGTGTGTGTGTGTGTGTGTGTGTGTGTGTGTGTGTGTGTATGTGTGTATGTATATATGTATATACTATATATATATATATGTGTGTGTGTGTATATATGATAGGGAGGAAATCAAAGTTGATCAAAGTTGCAAAAGTTAGAAATAATAAATCCCTTAAAGATATCTATAAAAACAAAAGAACAACAGCAATAAATAAAAATGAATAATAGAAGGAAATGAGTAAATCAGTTCATGAACCAAAGCTAAAAGTCGACTCAATAAGCAAAAAATAAAATGATCAAAATCTGGTAATTAAAATTAGGAACACAAGCAAGAGCCTCGGCAGCAAGCCTGGTAACTAAAGTACATGAATTAGAAGAGAGAACATCTGGCCTTTGAAGGCACAGTGGAAGAAATAGAACACCTCTGGGGTGGGGAGAAAAAAGGTTAAAGTTGAAGAAATATCCTGGCACAAAAGATCCACTAAATCTGGGACACTATGCAAAGAACTAATCTAGGACTAATATGACTAGAAAAAGTAGAAGAATCCGAGGTCAAAACTATTGAGAAAGCTTTTTAACAAAATCGTAGAAGTTTCCCTTATATAAAGATGATTCTAGTCTATGTACAAGAAGAATGCAGAACATCAAATAGTCTAAGCCAGAAAAGGAATATCCCTTGGCACAAAATAATCAAGCACTAAACTTAAAGAAAAAGGAAAGAATATTTAAAGTTGCAAGGAAAATATTCAATTTACGTTCAAATGCAGACCCTTTAGAATAACACCTGCATTTTTAGTGGAGACTCTAAAAACCAAAAGAGCATGTACATATATTATAAGATTTTAAAAGACCACACACATAGATACAAGCCCAGTTTGCTATATGCATAAAATTCAATTAAAATAGATGCAAACATTACAAGATAGACCAAATGTCAGCAGTATCAATCTGCCAGTCGAGACTAACAGAAAGTTCTAGGACGAAAACTCAAACCAAAAGAGGTTCATGACACCCATGAAAACACAAAGAATCAATAATCAGAGATCAGAATATCAAAAGAGGGGAAATACACACACACACACACACACACATACATACATACATACACACACGTACACACACATACACCATAACAACAAAATAGCAGGAATGAAGAATTGCTGGTCCTATCTGTCAACATCCATGCTCTTAATACAACATTAAAAAACACATATTATCATAATGAATGCACAAACAGGATCTATACTTCTTCTGTATCCAAGAAGCACACATTACCACCAAGGATAGACATCATCCTATGTCGAAAGGATAGAAAAAAAGATATTCTCAGAAAATTGACCATAGAATTTAATTATTTTCTTACTTGAAATAAAAAACTTTAACAAAAACTAAACAGAAACGATAGAGAAGGGCACTATAACAAAGGAAAAATTCTCCAAGAGAATATTGCAATTCTTAACATCTATGAACACAAGGAAATCCAAGCTCACAAAGGAGACATTACTACAGGTAAAGTCACATATTGAACTCTCGCAGTGTGAGTAGGATGTGAATGTCTCTGTAAAGCCATGGACAGTGAATAATGATCCAAATAAGGCAACAAGGAAGTCTCATTGAACGTGACTCAATAGCCTATGTTATTTTAAATTTCTTGAGGCTGTAATTTTGAAGTTTATTTTTGGTGTGTTTAAGTACAGTGCAATTGTTTAAAAAAGTTCCCTGGTGTAATAAAATCCCATGTGCACAATAAGAAATAATTACATTGAAGCTGTTTTTTAAAGTACATTCCAACTTCTTCCATGAAGATGCATTCTATAGAAAGGCTACATGTGTTATCTTAAGAACAGAGGTGAAGATCTGGTGTGGTCTTGCTCATCCAAATAGTACAGTTGTTCCCTAGTCTTTTAACTACCTTCTGATCTGCTTGTGGTTGCCTCAAAGAGTCAGATGTAGCCTTATACTACAGATAGCCCAGACATCACCACATATATTAAGAACTTCCAGTAGTAGACTTTTGAGCAGAAAATAGGTTATACATTTCTTACTTTGAAGAGTAAGCCCTGCTTGTTTAATATTCCTGGTTTCTTAGTGTTTATCTGTGAATACTGGGGCCTCTCTGCTCTCAAAGGGGAGACTCAATATCCCACTCTCACGAGAAGATAGGTGCTCCAGACTAAAAGTAAACATATTATTGTTGGATTTAACTGTCTTAACAAATCAAATGAACCTGCAAGATATATACAGAAGACTTAACCTGAACAAATTATATACCTCCTTCTCAGGACCTCATGGAACTTTCTCCAAAATTTACCACATATATAGAAGTAAAAAAGTCATAACAGAGAGAAGAAAATTTAAATATAACACACCATCCTATCTGACAAACACAGTTTGAAGATGGGTATCATTAAAATCAGAAGAAGGAAAAAAAGAGAGCTTATAACTCATGGAAACTGATAATCTCTCTACAGAATGGGAAGTGGGTCAAGACAATTTAAAAAGAAATTAAAATTGTGTAGAACTTAATGAAAGTAAACATAACTGAACTTATAGAAAACAAAGAAGATTGTTCTCAGAGGCAAGTTCATAGCACTAAGTGCCTACCTGAAAAAGTTGGAGAGAAGATTAGCAATTTAATGGCACACCTGAAAGCTCAAAATCGAAAGGAAGAAATCAAGCACAAAAGGTGTAGACATCAAGAAATAATCAAATTTATGGCTAAAATCAATATAACAAACAAAATATGTTAAGAAATGGTAATTTGAGAAAATTCAAAAAAATTGATAAACCCTTATCAAACGTAACTAAAATGTGGAGAGAAAATATATCCAAATTAACAAAATTAGGAAGGAATAGTGGACTATATAACACATACAAAAGAAATCAAAAGAATTATAGGAACATACTTTAAAAACTTATCTACAAAATAGAAAACTTTAAAATAAATGAATAATTTTCTCAATAGGCACAACTTAACAAAGCTATTTAACAGATGAGCAATTTAAAAAGACCTCTGAACCCTAGTGAATAGAAGCAGTCATTAAAATTTTCCAAGCAAATATGCTCAGGACCAGATAGTTTTAGTGTAGAATTCTATTAGACTTTCATGTAATAATTAATGCCAATATTCCTCAAATTATTGGACAAAATAAAGATGGAAGTATCCTCATCATATTCATTTTATGAAGCCACTGTTACTCTGATACCTAACCATATTAAGGACCAACAAAGAAAGAGAATGTAGACAAATTTCTGCCATGAACATAGACGAAAAAATACTCAATAAAGTACTTGCAAACACAATCTAAGACATCAAAAAGACAATCCACCAAAATAAAATACTTTTCAACCCAGAGATGCAGAGATGAATCAACATATGAAAATACCAAGTGATGGAGAAAAGACCACTGACAAAGTCTGACACCTCTTCATGATGTAAGTTCCAGATAGTTGATAATACAAGGGACATACCTCAGCCAAACAAATGCCCTTTAGACCAAGCCCATAGCCAACATCAAATTAAAGAGAGAGAAACTCAAAGTAATTTCACTAAATTCAAGAAAATGCAAGATTTTTCCAATTTCATCATATCTATTCTATGTAGTATTTTATTTTTAGCTAGAGAATTAAAACAGTTGAAGGAGATGAAAGAGATGCATATTTGGGACAGAAGCCAGAATCTGTAGTTGCAGGTGACATAATAGTATATATAAGTTACCATAATGATTGCTCTAGGAACTACAACTGATAAACACTTTCACTAATATAGCTAGATAAAAAAAATAACTCTCAAAATTTAGTAATGCTTCTATAAACAAATAATAAACAGGCTGAGAAAGAAATTAGGGAAATAACACCTTTCACAAATTCTCAAATAATATAAAATGATAGTGTAAGCAATTGAAGAACTTGCAAGATTAAAAACAACAACAAAAACACAAAAACCTTTCGACTCAATGAAGAAAAATATTGTATCTTATTCCATTATATTATATTTTGATTGTTATTCCTTAAAAGCAATTATATTTCTAATGAGTGACATAAAGGAATTGGCTCTATATTTGCAGGAATGTGAAGAGAAACTGAGAAGATAAGAGGGAGAACCTTAATCAGGATATATTATGTGAGAAACAAAATATATCTTGAATAAAAAAAGAAAAAGAAAAAAAGGATTGTTCATTCAAAGCTCCAAAAACCAGCTGCATATTTGGAAGTGGTTCAGAATTTAGTCCCACTGAAGTGATACATGACAAGTTTTCCCTGTAACTGCACAGGTTAACACTTCCCCCACTATTGTATAATAACCCCCATTCTCCTCATTTTCTTCATCCATCATTTCTTGCCACTTTAATATCTATTATGGCCTTTCTGACTGAAGTAGGCTAGAATCTTAAGGTAGTTTTAACTCTCAGAAAACATTTAGCAATAGAGGTCAGAACAGCTTTTTACGAATGAGAGGAACAGTGCACCTGATCTAAGTGTCTTCCAGACATTATAGGGATTCTACACCCACAACATTCTCAACAATATGATTTTATGAAAAACCACTTCTTAGCAAGAGTTGTCTTGCCAACATTGATGTGGGAAATTTCACTCCTATTGGAAGGGCTGCATGCAATTTTGGACTGCTGGAAACAGGCTGTTTCTCCAGCTATGAGTCATCTGAATGGTTATCTAATCTAAAGTTGTCAGCTCTAAATGCATGGACATGTGAGGAACACTGAAGGGAATCAGTTACTTGATTAACTCTCTCATTTGTGTGTGCTTGTGTGGGTTTGTGTAATAACAGTAATTAGAAAAAGAGATCATGGCTGCTAAATGTGCGGAGGGAATGAAAAAAAGAAATGACATAAATGCAGTCTCATGTACAAAATAAAACAAACCAAATCTTTTCACTATCCAGAGTAATCAACCTACATTAGAATTATCCTAGAATTCACTTGTCATTTATAATATCAATAGCAAATGCAATAATATACACTTTGCATATTTATCCAGTTATATTATTTTGAAGAAAGTATGCCCCAAAAATGTGTTTGATATATATATATATGATTATGTAACTGTCACAAAACTCTTATTAATACACTTAACATAATAGCGTGTGATTCTTCAGTACCCCAAAGAGATGCTTATGGTATTCTAATATCTAGGAATGTGTTACAATAAATGTAAAAGTAGTTCTAATGTGTGTTGGTCTTCTCATTGAGCAAACCTAATATTTCCACCATAGATACAATGTCAATTGTCTTTTCCTCTTATGTTTACACATATCCTAGTCTGCTGAATATAATAAAATACTTAAGATGTGTAAATACACACATATGTTTATACATCCAAGCACATGCACACACGCACACTCACAGACACACACACACACACACTCACACACAAACTTAATGGAAGGTAAATACCAATTAGTTTTAGTTTTGTAATATAAGACTAAATTTAATTAATTGATACATCTACAAAAATACAGCTGCTTCAAAAGGATTTATTGATTCCTGTACATATTAAATGTCATATTCTTCAACAATACATTTGCTGATGTTAGAGACATATATTTTTATAAATAAAATAATGTACTTTTGTTAATTTTAACAATTTTTATTTGCTACATGGAAATGATGAATAAGCCTACATTTTTTGACAATTTTTATATAGTTAAAATATTAAAAATAGTCATCTCAAATTATTAACTTTTTCATTTTAAATCTAGGTTTGTGGCTGAAAATTCTAATTAACACTCTTCTTTATTACCCAGAATAAAATTATCTGTTTTTCATATGCATTAAATAATAATTTTTACTGACGTATAAGAAAAGAATAAAAGGAAAATTTGATTTGGTTTGGTTTATCTATTCAAAAAGGCTTTTCCATTAATTATTTCATATAAAATACACTCAATAAATTTTATAGCAAATGTTGTAATATTTTTATAAAATTATCCATTCTTAAGCATTACAGCATCATATGATTGAATAGAGACAATTTTTCCTTACCTCCTGAAATTTAATCTGTCTAAATTAAAACTATGTCTATTGTATAAACTTTGTAAATAAGATATATTAAAGCAATAGAATAATTGTGTTTTCAATTTTCTATTTTAAGAAATGTTTATTGTAAAATGAAGAACCCAATTCATCAAATGAACATCTAATTATAGTACAGTAGTCCCATCGCAAGCACAGAATGAACTGTTTGTGCTTAATTAAAACTAGAAAAAGAACAATGTCTCCGACATAATGATACGGCATTCTAAAGACAATGGAGTGTAAATGAAATCACAAAAATCACAAACCCTATTATTAAATGTTTTCACTAACTCACTAAGTTTGTAGAGCATAAAAATTTACTTCATGATATTGAAGGGAAAATGCCTTCGCACTGAAATGTCCCGCTTTTCTCACGTTTTGCTTTATTTAGTTTACCAATGTAAAGTGTTAATACAAATGAGAAAGATAAAATGCTAGGTTTTTCAGCCATATGGGATTTACTATTATAATACGTAAGAATTATTTTTTCATGATTTTACTCAGTAGTTTGTTGAAATACCCCCAAAATGCTGAGTGAAAAATAAACTATAGGTTAAACTAAAATCTATTGTCCTAAAACTGATCATTCTGCTCATGAAAAAGCAAATATAAATGTCATCTAACCAGACTGCAGAACACAGCCAACTTGAATATCAGCAACGTATGAAACTATTTTCATTGGATTAATTCTCCTGTAGTATTTACATGTTACTTAACCCTAGTACGATATTGCCAGTATGACTTACATGATTATGCTTATATTGAGAGGAGGTATGTTTGCATCAGCAAATATTCGGTAGGTAAACAAGTATGTGTAACGTATTACTCTGTGCAGGAAGAAAAGAAAGCATAGTGAAAGCATTTCAGCAAAAACGAAGGTAAATATCATGACATGCATCCAAAGATATCAAACGGTACTGAGATTTTCAATATTGGAGGACATGGGACTTTTTTAAACACATTATCTTTAAATTTATTTTTTTAATTTTTTTATTATTTTAAATTATTATTTTTTATTATTTTAAAAAAAATTTAAAATATTTTTAAAAAACTCTCTCTTCTCATTTTACATGCCAAATCAATTTCCCACTTCCTCTACCTCCCGTGTCCCACCACCATCCTACCTCCTGTCTACTCCTCAGAGTTAGTCAGGCTTCCTGTGGCGATTCAACAAAGGCTAGCACATTGCTTTGAGGCAGGACCAAGGCCTACCCCAGTACATCTAGGCTGGACAAGGAATCCCTCCAGACAGAATGCATTACAAAATACCCAGAACAAGCAATAGGAAAAAATCCTGTTCTCACTGCCAGTCGCTCCACAGTCTGCCTCAGCCATCACAGCGGTCACCCACATTTAGAGGGCCTAGTTTGGTCCTATGCTGGTTCCCTCACTGTCAGGCCAGAGTTGGAAGGCTTCTAATTGCTCAAGTAAGCTGTTTTAGTGGCTAAACCCATCATGGTCTTGATCTCTTTGCTCGTATTCTCACTCCTCCTTCTCTTCATCCGAACTTTGGGAGTTCAGCACAATGCTCCATGGTGGTTTTCTGTATCTGCTTCCATCAGTTGCTGGATGTAGGTTCTAAGACAGTCCTCAATCTGACTACAGGACAATGCCAGTTCAGGCACCGTCATCCACTATTGCTTCGGGTCTTAGCAGTGCTTGTCCTGTGGATTCCTAGGAATTTCTCTAGTGTTATGATTTTTACTAGACTCTTACTAGAAACACTCCTCTATTGCTGAAAGGAATGCAACCTTGTACAATCACTTTGGAAAACAGTATGATGGTTTCTCAGAAAACTGGGAATTCACCAGATGCAAAGAAATATCACTTTGGGCCATAAACCCAAAGAATTCTCAGCCACACAGCAAGGACATTTGTTCAGTTATGTTTGCAGCAGGATTATTTGTAATAGCCAGAATCTGGAAACAACATAGATGCCCCTCAACTGAAGAATGGATAAAGAAAATGTGGTACATTTACACAATGAAGTACTACTCAGCAGTGAAAAAGAAATGACATCTTGAAATTTGCATGCAAGTGGATGAAACTGGATGAACCCATCCTGACTGAGGTAACCCAGACCCGGAAAGAAGAGCATGGGATGTAACCATTCATAGGTGAATACTAACTGTTAAGCAAAGGTTAAGGAGCCTGTAGTTCATGATCCCAGAGAAGCTAAGTAATAAGGTTCTAAGAGAAACCTGCATAGATCTCTCTGGGAAGGGGAAATAGAAAAGATCTTTTGAGAAAATTGGGAGTGTGGGGGTAGGGGGAAAGGGAAGGTGGGAGGGGATGCCTTGGGGAGAAAGAGAGGAGAGAACTAGAGGGAACTAGATGATCTAAATGGGGGAAGAACAGGGGTCTTTTTAAGTAACTAGTTCCAAAGAATTATAGAAACTTCCAGAATCTTCTCATTTTAATTAATTAAGTTTAAATGTGGCATGACATATAAGCATCCCTTTCATTTCACTGTTTAGATATGCTGTTTCTTAAATATGCAATTGTCTTTCATTTTATATAGATATTTTTTGGAATTTTTCTTCAACCTCAATTTTTTTATTGACTCTCTCCTCTTTTCTGAGACTTCTGGCACTCAAGAAGCTTACTTTTGATATTGTCTCGAACATTTGAGGACAAATATTCTGGCATAAACACTTTACTTTTCTCATCTTCAGAGGATATTACTTTAATTGCACGGTCTTTGTCAATCCCTATCCCCTGTCATTTCTATTTTACAACTGAGACATTCCACTGATCTTCCTGTAAGTGATTTTATATTTTAATTAAGGCTTAGAATTTGAATGCATTATCAAAGATTTATATTTCATTGTTATTTTTAAATAGACTTTTAATTTATGTAAAATCCTACCACTTTCCCACTGTCACTTATGATTCTCTTCCTCCTCCTGACACATTCCCTTCAACTCCAACTATGTCCACCTCCCAACGTTTATGGCCACTTTCTTTGACTCTTATTATTATATACATGGATGATTATGCAGAAATGCATAAATACCACTTACAAAAAAAGTGCAGTTTTTTCATCATTTTCATCTGAAATGATTTAGCAAAACTCTTATTCCTACAAAAGCTCACCTTCCATGATTCACTATTGCCTGGAATTTGGGGAGCAAGAGTCACTACCCAATCCACTACGAACACCTGTTTAGTTCCTTATAATATAGTCCCTTACACTTGCTTCAAAAATCATTAAACAACACTCCTTTCATAAATTCAATTTGAATCCTACCTTATGCTTTCCAGAAAATCAGTTAAGACTGCTCTTATTTGAATTTTTGTATAATTCATTCTATAAGGAGCTCAAACTAAGTTACTTCACTCAAAAATATATTGCTAAGGTATGACAGAAACAATGGTGAATCTGTATGTTCTGAAATAAATGTCATAAATTTCTGTGAAGTTTTTATTTTTAGTCATATGTATATAACTTCCAACAATGGTTATTTATTTCTCTTCAAGGAAACTTCAATAAGCTAGAAGCAGTACTGAAAAACACAACCAATAAAAATGAAGAGTTGTTGAGGGAAGTACAAACAGATCTACAAAACAACTTCCAAACTTATGGATGCAAAGGAGACAGGAAGATATTAAGAAAAAGAAGATCTGTAAATTTCGTATGGGATTGTGCCTTCTAATAATGTTGGCAGCTGTCCTGCTAAAGTCTCACCAATATGACTGTCTAAATATAAGCTGATCAAGGACAACAGATGTCCTACTGAGTGTATGGGGGAGACTCCAGGAACTCTCAACCTGTCATCTAAAACTACAAGTAAATATGTCTAAAAAGATACTGTGTAGTCACTTCCTGGCCCCTCAGACTCAAATAATCATACAGGAACTATATTATTTACACCACTGTTTGGCCAATAGCATAGGTGTATTACTAGCTAGCTCTTATATCTTAATTTAACACATTTCTATTAATCTGTATACTACCACAAGGCTGTGGCTTACTGACAAGATTTTGGAATCCTTCTGTTTTTGTAGCTACATAGTGTCTCCCTGACTCTACCTTCTTTCTCCTTGCATACAGTTTAATTTTCCTGCCTAGTTCTTTCTGCCCTGCCGTAGGCCAACATAGTTTCTTTATTTGCCAATGGTAATAAAACATATTCATACCACATCAACCACAGAATGTAAGAATCCAAAAAACTCTGAAGAGCACACCAATTGATTATTCAATACCAGACAATTAGATCTAAAATTAGGTAGAAATAACCCTGTACAAACTGAGAGGGTTATATTCAGAAATATGTATATACATATACATACATATATACAAGCACAAGAAAAATAAGGAATTGAATTTAAAAGCACAAGGGTGAGCATATCGAAGGTCAATGAAAAGAGGAAAAGTGAAAATTAAGAAATTATAGTGCAATCTCAAAAAACAATTTTAAAAGGACAAAACTCTGTATTTAAATATGTCCTCTGATTGCATGTTGAAATAAGAGCAGTGTATGCTTCCAAAGCTAAATGCTATATTTTGATTTGAGAAAAAAAAAAGCAGAGTCATTTATAGCTCCATTTTTGTTTTGTTTAATATGGAAACTTTGGTGTTGCTACAGCACAGTTTAGGTCACAATTTTTAGAATGAGTAAACTTTGTGAGTTTTCTAAGGGAGAAGAGTATGATTATAAAAACAATTCGGTTGAAATGGAAATATGCAAGAAAATATCCAACTGAGATATTATTATTTAAACTTGTGTTTTAACAGATTTAACAATGTAATTATCAAAGACATTTCATAATTGCAGAAAATTCACCTTAACCCAATGGATCATTTTACACAATAAGTAGGTGCTGATACTTAGTGTAAAGAAAATGAATGATATTGAATACATGTATGAGTGCTGTATATGAATGCTTTCAATTCAAAACACAATCAAAAGACTCTAACACCCACCAACTCCAAGATAACTACTGAAAATATGTTATCATATCCGATTTCATTTCCTAAATGGAAAACTGAATCTCAGATTTCTGAAGTTGACATTGTACTTTTTCACCAATGAGTCTCAGATTACATCCTCTTCACCTGCTTAAAATCAATAAAACATTCATTTGGTACTAGAACACATTCAGTCATAATCTCAGCCATGCCATCCTTAATCCCTTGTACTTTGTCTCTGGAAGCAAATTCAAAGAAAGTCAGACTTGTTACAAAAAGCAAAACCTTTCAATGTCTACAAAATTTGCTGCTGTGATTGATTGAATGTGCACCTAGTAATATGAGTTTGAAATGTAGTTATGTGGGGACCGAGAACATTTGTAATTTGTGTGAGCATGAAATATCTGAAGTCATGAATGAATTTTGAACCCTGAGAAAAGGCTTATTATAAAATAATGAATTTGGCCTATTTCACTTTTTGTAATTCTCATGCTTTCCTTATGCATTGGAGTGATGTAGTAGGCCTCCTCTCTCAAATATACAAGTATCAAAACTCTCTTCATCAGCTATGAACTTCCATTTCAAAGCACAGACACAGAGTTAAAATACTAAAAATTCTATCTTGTCAATGTAAAATGGACTAAGAGTTCAGGATGTCATAATAAATTTAATAATTTGAGTATTGAAAATTATACAAATTTACGATGTGAGTATAATATTAGTAAGCAGGGTAACTTACACAGTAATATAAATACAATTTTATTAATAGTAAAGAAGCTTATAAATGCTTAAACATATCCATAATTTTCAAGGTATGCAATATATAAAAACTGTGCCAATTTCTTTACTAATTTTATAAGTGTCTAAATTCATTAGCATGTTATACAAGAAAAATGATAAATATGTCTATATGTAATATGCAACATTTTATACCTGCATATATGACCTATTAAGAGAAGAATGAAAGCAAATGTGTACAGCATCTCATTAGCAAAGAGATCATAATAAATTATATTTTTCAAAACTATTCTACAAAATGTTTATATGTTTGACTTATATTTCTTCTTAGTGAATAATAAATATATTTTTATTTTAAATACATAATAAATCAAATATTTCAATCATATTTTGTATTCAAATATTTTCATATTGCCAACCAAAGAAACTAAACATCAGAATACACTGAGACACCTGAAAAATAATATAAGCAAATAGTCTTTATAAAAATCCCATTTTCATCAAAATTTTGGTACAAGTTTTGAATAGCTATGATTATAATGAGGCAGGTGGCTACAACTATCAAAATTCAGACAGCTGGTGAAGCTGAAGAAAAAACAATTATTCAATTTGGCTTCTAAATTTTATTTGTCTAATCTGGCATACATTGGCATTTTCTTTACCATCTGGATTTGGTGAGTTCCTTGAATAAGTAAGAAAATTAAATCAACTCACCAAAATTTTATTTAAGCATCATGACTTTTGCATAGCTTATTTTCCTGTGTGTGTGAAAAAATGCATATTTTTCCCAGCAAACAATTGTATGAAACACCTGGGTAATTAGTTTATTTTGACATTTTAATGACATACTCATGTGTATTTCAAAATTTTGCTTGTTCTAGATGATCAGCAGTACAAATTTTAATCAGATAGCAAATAAACTGGATCACTTAAAATAAAATACTTGAATACATAAAACTCAAATGTGAATTAATCCAATTTGTATATAGAAATATGCCATAATCTGCATTCTAGTAACATACAAATGAAAGCCAATTTGTATAGAGAAATATGCCACGATCTACATTGTAGTAGAATACAAATAAAATCCAGTATGTATAGAGACATACACTATGATATATGTTCTAGTAACAGAGACATAAAATCATTCCACCCTTTATCTTAAAACAAATAATAAATGAATTTGGTTTATTTCAAAGGAATCAAGAAATATCTGTACATAGGAAGATGAAATATGTTAGAAATGAGTCTACTTGGCCAAAGAAAGCTAAGATTCATTTTTTTAGTGGAAGAGATTTGTTAAATTGCCCTAAAAACAGTTGCATAATAAAGTAAAAGAAAATATCTCAAGTTAACCTAAGTTAATAAAAAATGTTTATTTGATATACAAAGTAGTTGCACAAGTGTAAATTCCCACCAGCAATGGATGAGTCTTCCCCTTACTCCACATCCTCTCCAGCAAA
>LOEQ01001068.1:420177-440958 GCA_001685075.1 Bramus lutescens
ACTGAGACGATGGGGCTGATCTAATGGGAGCTCACCAAGGCCAGCTGTACTGGGCCTGATGGAGCATGTTATCAAACCGGACTCTCTGAATTTGGATGACAATGAGGGCTGACTGAAAAGCCAAGGACAATGGCACTGGTTTTTGATTCTTCTGCATGTACTGGCTATGTGGGAGCCTAGTCTGTTTGGGTGCTCACCTTCCTAGACCTGTATGGAGGGTAGAGGACCTTGGACTTTCCTCAAGGCAGGTAACCGTGACCGCTCTTTGGACTGGAGAGGGAGGGGGAGGGGAATGGGGAGGGGAAGGGAAATGGGAGGAGGGGAGGAGGTGAAAATTTTTAATAAAAAAAGTTTATTTGAAAATAAAAATAGAAGTAGAATGTGCTTAACAAAATATTATTTCAAATAATTCAGTTAAATTTTACATGTATCCTAAAATATGTATTTTCATTTAGAAAGATGAGATTTGTGTAGCACAATGACCTTTGATGCTCTATTTAGTGTCAGGGGACGATATGGAACTATATCCTCAATGTAAATACATTATAGGGGAAAATGTCTTAAACAGCACTGATGAAAGAAAAGACTCAAGTATATGATATAAAAATATAGTATGTTTATGACAAAATACCATAAGTGAAATCAAAAAATATATAAATTGTGCAACATATCCTATTCAGATGAAGCTGATTTTAGTAATGCAGATCTTAGTGCTAAAAAGAAAGATAATCATTTAATAAAACTAAACTGATATGGGTTTCATAAAATATGAAATATGTACATAACCAAAATGACCACTTACAAATTTATCAGCACATTTGAAAAAGAAACACAAAAATTCATAATTTCAGTAAGTTCTGAGATCACAGAGAGTTTCACACTAAATACTGAGAAACCTCTAGAACAACTGTACTTATTAAATGTGTAGGTCAGAGCACCTTCAGGAAAGTGTCACAAATTGTCAATGGAACAAAAAATACAGACTAAATTTTGGGGTATAGATAATGGTTTTTAAAACTACAGATAAATATCAAAATAAATGTAAAACACTAAACAATATTTTGGAAGACAAATTTATTATTTCCAGGGTTCCAAGAGAGCAGTTAACTTAGTGAATATTTGAAATATATAATCATAGATATATTAATAAGTCTATTTCTGCTAGTACAACAGAAATATTAACTCACTGGGGGGAAATGTGAACATATGTTTATTTGCCTCTTATACTTAAAATATAGTAAAATGTCATACCACATGTGTGAATTAATAAAATTGAGAGTACTTACAAAAGCATAAATCTCAGCTTCCTTATAAGGATACAAAGGAATCCAGCATCTGATTCTTTGAAAAGCTGCACACATTAGTAATTGTGAGAATCCACAAAAGCCAATATCTTACTGTGCCCCTCTGTGGTATCTACTTCAGATTCTAGTCTTAAATTACTGCTTGACTTTCATCAATGATGGATGTGACCTAGAAATACAACTCATATAAATAATTTCTTCCCCTGCATTGTTAAGTTGTGTTTTTGTCATGTGTTAGATCATCGCAAAAAAGAAAACTAGAATAAAATTTGATGCTAGGACGTTTTTGTTGCTGGAATGAAAGTTACCTCGAGTTTTTTTCATGACTATGACTATGCTCTTCAAAGACTGGGGACAGATTTTGAAAGTTTGTGTTGGAAAAGTGATTTACTACCTGAGGTTGATAAGCTGTTCTTTGAGCATGAAAGACATACATGCTAAGAAAATTCAAGACTGTAGAGGCGTAGCTCATGAGGTTTCAGAAAGAATGAAGACCCTAACTAAGAAATGGGACACAGACCATTGTGTAATCTATTATTATTATTATTATTATTATTATTATTATTATTATTATTAATTATTTTATTTAAGAATCTGTGTGTGCTGTGCAGCTAGGAATGATAAAGCAACTGTGTGATTAACAACACATCAGCATAACTTTGTGAAACCAGTGCTTGTGATCACTTAGGGCTAAATAATAAATAAAATTAAATTGGTTGTCAGCTCCATTGCGGTGAATTCTGCACTTCCTGAGGGGAACAGGCAAGTAAGCCTTCAGTATGAACACTGAGATGCTCCAGGGCAGTTGGACTGCTTATAAACTTAACAGAAGAATTTAACAAATAGTATTTCAGAGTTTCCCAGGTTGCCCTGATTTGAAAGGCTGAAGGGTCATGGAAGCAATGTATGGAAAAGATGGAATCACTATGCAGAGGCTAGGAAAGATCACTAATAAAAGTATTGTGTAGTTTCCAATAGAGACAATTCAATAGTGGAGAACATGAAACCTCTGTCCATGTCAGCAGCATATGTGGAGTAGAAATGACCTAAGGTAAAGATATGTGTGATACAGACAGCAAAGCTGGGGAAGCAAATCTGCCCAGGCCTTTGAACGTCTACAAGCTGACAGAGTGAATGAGGCCCAGAGGTAGGACATTGAGCTACAGGGTTTGGATTTACACTGTAGGGATTTTGTTTTCTTTGTTTGATAATATTCTTTTCTTATGTTTCTATATTTCCCTTATTGAGTAAGAAGTATGTTTCCTGTTTTTAGATTTTTTCTTCCTCTAAAATACTGAACTTTATCAGAGAAATGGTCCTAAAGATAGCAGATTCAAACATTTGCTCTAGTCTACTTACATATCATAAATAAGACAGCGGTTGAAGCGACACACTCCTTCACAATCTTTCCACAGGTGCCCAAGCATTTCTCTCTCAGAATGAGCTGTTACTAGCCAACTGTATGTGGCTAAATGATTAAAACGGCAGTTTACACTTTACATAGTAAAGCATTTTCCAAAAGTTTAATGTACACAGTGACAGAAAAGAAAACACACACATACGCACAGTAATCTGAACACCTGAGGATGATTAAGCAGCTTCATAATAGAACCAGGATTTATGACTTGCAGAAAGGGCTTTTCTATTCTTTACATTATAGTTTCAACAGTATTAATATGAAAACAAGACTCAAGTTGGAGACAACCAACTAAAATACTACTTGACTTTTAAATCTGTGACAGTAACCATTCCCATGAGATAAGGCAACTGAGTAATTTTATTGTTTAGGTCATATTAAATAAAATTAAAATTGATTTTAAAATAAGATTTATGAATGAAGTGTTTCTGTTTTTTTTTTGAAAAATGTAGCAATGAATAGTGCATTAACTAGAATTTATAGTTTTGCAGAAAACATGAACAGTTTTCATTCTCCTACTTGCATACCATACCGTCTGTGAAAAGTTGAGTCTAAGATTGGTGGATGACCGTGTACCTTAAACTCGCATAAGCATATCATTGAACAAGGAGCACCTCTGTATGCTCTTAGTCCTTCCTTAGAAGAATATGATTGAGAGGTAATATTAAGGCCATCCAATTAAGTCAACTAATAGGTTTCCTCTGATTTGAAGCATTTCCTTTTCAATCACCACAGTAGAAAACTGGTGGTCCCAAAACTCTTAACTGAATTTAAAAGTTTTTGACACAACCCTCGCACACTTCCCCATGGTTGTGAACAGAACACAGCGATCTAGACTCCATACAAATTGAGCGCGACTAGCACATATAAAATCTCGGAAAGCAGTACACCACACAAAGCACTAAAGCTTAAGCTTGTGCTCCCACAGCCCCTTTTGAAAACTCAGTCTCCTTTTTATGAGGGCATCTTGCCGCCTACAGTAGACAAGTCACACTGGAGTATTATTCATGAGCTTGGAAGTGACAAGAGAGCTCAAGAAAAAAATGCTCATTTTGTGGCAGACCCAATGGTTCCACGTTGTTATTAGTATTCGACAGAGCTGCTCTTCTTCTCAGAGACCAGTAGCATGCATTGCCAGTCGTTTTTTAATCCACTTATTTAAACAGTTTTAATCTGTAAAACTGTTTTAAGGAAAAACTGATGTCCAAAACAGTGAGCAAAAGAAAACACAATAGTGAGAATTTAGAACAATCACTGTTAAGTCCTGGGAAGTAAATGTTAAAACTTCTTACATATTTAGCACTTTACTTACAAGAGTGTGTATATATATTTGCACAAATTTCAATCACGTCATCCAAGTGTACATCTTGAAATATTTTTTTTAAAGTAAAACAATACAAAATTCAGTAACTAGCATTTTCTTTAGGAGCCGCCAATGTTCATCTCCAGTCTTAAGGGATAGTTCAACTCTGGACCTGTGATGTTCAATTGATTTGCAACGCTTCTTGGCAAACACCAATGAACCACATGACAAGTGTGCCAGCCACCATGAAAATGCAGACTTCAGAATATGGTGAGCTTGGGTAACATCTGATTATTTCCTTGATGTCCATGCTCAGTAACAAGATGTCCACAATGTCACCTCATAGCCGGAAGAGCTGCTGGTTCCCATATGTGGGTTTCTTCCCCGTTTACACCTTGCTGCAAACAGAAAGCTTTGGGTTTGATCCCACCATCGAGGGAGAGATGCAGCAGGCGGTCCTACACCATGTCGATTTTGTTCTCTTCATTTGTTTGACAATTCCCATTCTGCTGTACTTTGTTTTCTTCCTCAATCCTTGGGGAGTCCTTCTCATCGGCATCTTTGCACACACTTGAATATTGTTGGTCTTTTTCACCTTCTCCTTCCCTTCTCGGTCATTAGAACTCTTTTTTTTGTAGATATGGAACGCTCTCTTTCTCTCCAGTCACTGATGTGGTCCCTTTCTTTTTCTCTCTTTTTCTCTTTCTTATTTCGATCCCGGGGAGACAGAGACCTGGAAAACTTTCTGTTTATGGTCTTTGATGTTCTTGGAGATCTGGAAGAATTCCTGCTCCTTCGTTGCTGCCTTTTCCTGCTGGTACTGCGAGATCTTCTTGATGCATTGCAACATCTGGATGGAGTTCTGGACTTCTCCTTCTCCCATTTCTCATCTGCCTCTTTGGGTTTATCTTTTTCCCCCGCTCCTTGTCTCTGTCTTGTTCCTTGTACTTGTCCTGCTCCATTTCCTGGTCCTTTTCTTTCTCTCGGTCTTTCTCTTTCTCCTTTTCCTTCTCTCTCTCCTTCACTCTGTCCTTTCCTTCACCTTTTCTTCATATCTTTTCTCTTGTCCCGTGAATGTGAACGACTCCTTGACTTCTGCCTCTCCCTAGACTTGGAGCACTTTTTATGTGGAGTCTTGGATTTACGTCTATCTTTCTGTCATGAATGTGACCAGTTATGAGATCTACTCCTGTACTTTGACTGTGATCTCTTCCTTCTAGAATGGGATTTTGAGCTAGACCTGGACTTTGAGCGAATGTGGGAACGAGATCGACCACCTTTCATTTCATTGCTCTTTCCAGACTCTGGTTCAAAAGCTGCTGAGATAAATGACTGAGTTTGCTGTACTTGCTTCATTACTTCTTCTAACTCCTTAGCTGCAGCCTGAGTTGTCATCTCAGGAGGTTTTACTCTTGCATTGTTGGAGTGATTTATTTTCAGTGGCCTGTCTTCAAACACTAATCCATTAAAAGCAAGGGCCCTTGGTACAGAACAGCTTAACAAAAAATTCCACTGTTCTTCTGATAGCTTCTTCAATCCCTTTCTTCAATATCTTAAAGGTTTTTTTTTTTAATCAAACAACTCTCTCAAGTTTTTCATTAGGATTACCCCAAGATACTTTATATTTTATATTTTGATGGCGGCTATTTTGAGAGTTGTGGTATCCCTGATTTCTTTCTCAGTCTGGTATTTGTGTACAAAAAGGCTATTGGATTTTTTATATAATTTTGTAGCCTACTGCTTTGTTAAAAATGTTTATCAACACTTTCTTGGTAAAACTTGAGGTATGCTTTCATATAATCTACAGGTAAAGATACTTTGATTCTTCCCCTTTCAATATGCATCCATCCAATCTCCTTCACTTCTAGTGTTGCATAAAACTTCAAGTATTATATTGAATAAATATGTAGAGAGTGAACAATTTTGTTTTGTTCCTGATTTTAGTGGTAGTGCTTTGGCTTCCTCTTCATTTAAGTTGATGCTGGCTATGAGCTTGCTGTGAACTGATTTTGTTATGTTGAAGTATGCCCCATATATCCTTAATCTTTGTAGTACTTTATCATGAAGTGGTACATTTTCTAGAGAGCCATTTCTATAACTAATGAAATGATCATGTGGGATTATTTGCCTTTGAATTTGCTTATGTGGTAGATTATATGTATAGATTTTTGAATTTTAAAAAAAAGCCATTTTATCTCTGGGATGAAGACTGCTTGATTGTGGCAGATGATCCTTTAATGTGTTCTTGGATTCCATTTTATTGAATATATTTGAATCTATATACATAAGAGAATTTGATCTTCAATTCTCCTCCTTTGTTAGATCCTTATGTGGTTTGTGTATCAGGGCAACTGCTCACTCATAAAACAAATCTGGAAGTGTTTCTTAGGTTTTGGTTTTGCAGATTACTTTTAAGAGTATTGGTAATTCTTTATATGAGAGTCAAGTATAATTCTGGGCTAAAACCAACAGTCTGTGGGTTTTGTTTTATAGTTTTTGTTTGTTTGTTTTTTGAGGTCCTAAATTTTAACTGCTACTTCTGCTGAAGGTTGGTGTTTTTAGTCTTTTTAAATTTCTTTTCTGATCTTGATTTGACTTTGGTAAATATATGTACAAAACAATGACTCATATCTTTAGATTTTTAAGTTTTTTGGAGTATAGGCTTTAAACTATGCTATGATTCTCTGGATTTCCTTGGTGTGTGTTGTTATGTTCTCTTTCAAACACTAATTTTGTCAATTTGGGTTTTCTCTCTCTAACTTTCAGTTAATTTAGATAAAGCAATCTTATTTATTTTATCAATGAACCAACTCCTTTATTCTTTGTAATCTGTTGCTGTTTGTTTATTTCTATTACACTGACTTTAGCCCCAAGTTTAATTAGTGGTTTTTTTCCCCCCTCTCCTTTTAAGAGTCATTCTAGTGTGTGCTGCTTTGCTGTTGGGTTCTTAGAATAAGATCTCTCCAGTTTTATTTTTTGTTTGTTTTATTTATTTTTGAGATAATCACTGACTGCTATGAATTCGCCTCTTAGAATTGCCTTCTCTGTGTTCCGTAAGTTTTAATATGCTGTATTTTTCTTTTATTCAATTCCAGAACATTCTTAATTTCATTCTTTATCTATCTTGACTCCTTTTCACTCAATAGTAAGTTTTACAGTATCCATAGTTTGCAAGCTTTCTCCTTGGTTAATATCCAACTTTAGTCCCTGGTGGTCAGAAAAGAATGAGGTGTTATTACAAAGCCTTGCATCTCTTGAGACCTGCTTTGTCTCTGAGTATGTGGTCAATTTTGGAAATTTTTCACTGAGGTGTTGTAAAAAAGAGATTCTTTTGTGTTAGGGTGATATTCTATAAATATCTTTTAAGTTCATTTGATTTATATCTTCATTAGCTCCAGAATGTATCCATTTAGATTTTCTTGATTACATGCCTATTTTCTAGAGTAGGATACAAAAGTTAACCACTGTTAGTATATGAGGGGCATAATGTGATTTAACCTGTAGTAGTGTTGGTTTTATGAACTAAAATGTGTTTGTTTTGGGTGCATAAGTGTTAAGAATTTCAATATCCTTTTGGCAATGCTTTTAGTTGATGAGTACATATTTTTTTCCTATCTTAACTGACTTGTTTTGGCTTGAGTCTATTTTGTCAGATATGACAATGGATACATGAGCATGCTTATTAGGTTCATTTACCTGGGATATCTTTTTTCATCATTTTATCCCAAGGTACTGCATATCCTCGATGTTAAAGTGTGTTTCCTGGATGTAGCAGAAGTATGGGTCTTGATAGTGTATCCATTCTGATAGTCTACATATTTTCATGGGGGAACTGTGATCATTAATGTTGAGACATATCAATGATCAAAGCTGATTGTTTCCAGTTATGTGGTTGTTTTGGTTACTCCCCCTTTTTTGATTTGCTAGTGTTTGACTACTTTTTTCTTGTTTTTAAGTCGGTGTGTTTTTTCTCTGTCAGTTGAGCTTTCTTTTTATTGAGGTACTCCTGTGTTCTGGATTTGCAGATATATAAGGTATATATATTGTTTTCTTTTGGAATTTCTTTCTTCATCCTGTAAGTTTTCTTGCTCTAAGTAGGCATCTGAGATCTCTTAAAATTTATAGAATATCTATTGAGGATATACAGTGTTTTAGAGTCTCCACTGAGAAATCTGGTGTTATTTAGTAGTTCTGCCTATATATTACCTGGGCTTTTTCCTTTGTACCTTTAAGTATACTTTCTTCTATAAGTTTAGTGTTTTAATTATTAGGTGGTGAAAGAAATTTCTTTTCTGTTTCAGTCTGCTTGGTGCCCCATATGCTTCTTGTACCTTGTTGTGAATTGTCTTCATTAGATTAGAAAAATTTTCTCCTATGATTTTGTAGAAAATATTTTCTTTGCTTTTGACCTGGGTTTCTTGTTCTTTCTCTATTCCTATTAGTCTTAAATTTGGTCTTTTCATGTTGTCCCACTTTTCCTGGATGTTTTGCACCTGCATTTGTTTTAATTTATCATTTTCTTTAGCTTATGTATCCATTTCTTCTAACTTTTCTTCAGTGTCTTAGATTCTTAATGTGATCTCATAAGTATTCTGTTAGTGAGACTTGCTTCTTTGTTTCCTGTTCAATTTCCTAAGTTCTTCATTTCCAGAATGGATGTTCTTTATTGCTTCTATTTCTAATATTTGGTCTTGAAATTGTTGTATTGATTTTCTTCTGCTGTATTGTGTGTGTGTGTCTGTGTGGGTGCGTGTGTTGTCATAAATTTCTTTAATGAATTTATTTGCTCGCCTTAAGAAACTGTGTAATATTCATAAAGTCTATTTTATGGTCCTTGTCTTCAGTCAACTATGTTGTTTCTCAACAAAAAAAAAAGTTGTCCTTATACTGTGGTAGGATTGGTGGGCTCTAGTGTAATATTATAATGGATGTTTTTTAAATTTTATTTGGCTGTTTATTTAATAAAAATAATATTATATTTATTGTGTTTTTATGTTCACATTATGGCATTTAGGTTAGAAAATATTGTAATTGTAGGTTACAATTTGTAATTTTTTGGGTAGCTGTTTATTCCTTGATTTCTGTTGTTCTCTCTCCTAATGAGAGTGTGGCAGCTGTATGTTAAGGTATGTTCCTAGAGGCACACAGGTGAATGGATATCTAGGTGTTGTGAGCTGATATTTAAAAACATGAATGGGCTAAAAGGAGTAGCTGAGAAAGTCCACAGAGGGAGGAAAGCAGTGTGGTCCAGAAGAATCTATTTGTGCCACAATGCAAATGAATACAAGAGAACAGGATATTGCAAGTTGGATGCTAAAAAGTTAGGCATGAAACTGGAGACCGGATTTGGAGGAGAAAAAGGACAATAAAGATCAGGAAACAACCTGTGTGGTTTGCTGGCATACTTTTTTCTGTGGTAGGGTTAGCCATCAGGTTCAAAAAAAAAATCTGCTGTGACTGGGGTCTAAAACAAAGAGAAGTATGGTGAAAAAGATAAAGGAGAAAGATCTGAGTAATCCACTTAAGATGGGAACAAGAAAGAAGTGGCAGTTTTAGGAGGCTGGGGATAAGACTGGAGGATTAAATTTGAAGGGGAGGAGAGAAGAAATCTATAGTTAGCCTCCCTACTTCCATTGCTGGTGCTGTATATGGGCTCCCCAGGAATCTATTATATCAAATCGATCACTCATTTAATCACAGATAGATTGTTCCGTGTTTAGCACTGATGCTGAGGATGAGAGCTGGGTCCATTTTGCCTAAGAAGTGAAGGAAAACAGAATTCCCAGTAATTTATCTTCTGTTGTCACAGGCATGCTGCGTCACATATGCATCCATGTGAATACATATATGCACAACAGAAAGACAGGAGAGAAAAAGAGACATAGATACATAATGACACATGAAAATAGATGAAGAAAGTTAGTTATTTGATTACTTTGCAAATAAAAATTTTAAGTGTTCTAAATCACTTTGATTATTTTCCAAATTAAGTGCTATCATGTTTTCATTGAGTGTATATATTCATGCTGAAATACAGTTATTAGGCCTCAAGTATTGATTTTTATATTTTACTAAGTATAGAAAAAGTTGAAATTTTACCAATTGTCATTATGCAAATGCAACATTTTTCTGGTTTTAATTAAAGTGATTTCATTTATAGAATATATTTGTGACTAATATCCAGTAAGGATATTTGAGTGAAAGCCAGTAGCATTCACACTGCACATTTAATTATATCATGAATATTTATGAAAATAGGAGTGATTATTCTTTAATTTCAAGAATCAAATGAAGGCACAAGGCTTTGTAAATGCATTTAAAATGATTTGTAAAGCATATGTTTGTGTAGATTTATACTATGCAGTTCTCCACTTAAAAGATTATTTTACTAACTTTGAAGTTAAATAAGCAAATCTCTGAATTTCTCACAACATATATCTTAATTTATCAGTGAGTTTAGATTTTGGTTTTGTTAAAACGCTTTCTTTGTTAAAACACATAAAGCAATGTCTAAAATAACACTATGGAATCATAGTAATGAGGCTACTCCATTATTTCACAAAAAAATTCTTAGATATGAATTGAATTTGAAAAAAGTTGTCCTTATCTTTTTTTACATCCTTTTGAATCAAGTAAATACATTGTATTTTACTTAAAATGGAGATATATACAATATATATGTATATATGTTAGTTTGGGGGCAGTTTTAAGTAATGAGAAGTAAATAAAAATATTTTGTAATTTAAATAATAAATTACAATACTAATGAGAGGAAGGGGTCTGTAAATCCAGCTTGTTATCTAAGAGCACTTAGATTTATAACCAGGAGGACATATTTTATATCCAATATCCTTCCAAGGAAATGTACTTGCATTTTGAACCTCCATGTTGAATGTCAAGAAAGTTAGGAATATTTATGTGGTTGGTAGCAAGTCTACTCTAAACACTTAAGCTTCTTGAACATGCAGTGGTTCATTTGCTTTCGAGGGAATAAGTTGGAGAGTATAGATTGAAGTTTCTGTCCCATTTGATCCCAAATCCATTTAGTTCCAAAGAACTACACAGAGGCTTATATTAATTATAAATTGTTTGGCCTATTGTTCAGGCTTATTACTAACTATCTTTTACAACTTAAATTTACCCATAATTTATGTCTATATTTAGCCACATGACTTGGTACCTTTTCTCAGTAAGGCGTTCTCATCTTGCTTCCTGTTTGGCTGGCTAGTGACTGCTTCTTTGCCTTTACTCTTTCCAGAATTTTTCTAGTCTGTTTGTCCAGCCCATATTTCCTGCCTGGCTACTGGTCAATCCCCATTATATTAGAGCAATACAAGTGGCAAATCGTTACAGTGTTTAAAAGTGTTATCCCACAGGAGGAGAATGATAGAAGGGAATATTTGATATCATCATGTGGTCTCCACATGTGCTCATAGGTTCCTGCTCCAGAACATACATGCACCACTTGTTTCAACACTTAAACTTTAAACACACACATGTGTATGAAAATATTAATAATAATAATAATAAGTCAGTATCATTGTATCTTTAATGGTATTACATCAACCATTTCATCTTTTTCTAAATTTTAAAACTGCTTCAATTTAAGAGCTATCTGAATGGCTTAAACTATATTTCTTAGCAAGGGAACAGAACCAACAAATAACTACAAAATGCTGACTGGTGGTTTCTGTCCCACCAGGATCCACATCCATTAAGTCTCAAAGAAATACATAGAGGTCTATATTATAAACAGATTGGCCTATTATCTTAGGCTTCTTATTAACTGCTATAACTTATATTAGCCCAGAATTCTTGTCTGTGTTAGCCATGTTTCTTAGTACCTTTTTTGACAAGGCAGTCACATCTTGCTTGCTCTGTTTCAGGCTTCCTCTGTTTCTGGGTAATGACTGTAGACTGATGTTGTAGGGACCTACTTGTTTTTTCCCAGCTTCCCAGACTCCCAAAATAATCACACAGGAAACCATATTATTTAAATCATTGCTTAGCTTATTAGCTCTAGCTTATTATTTGCTAACTCTTACATCTCAATTTAACCCATCTCCATTAATCTGGCATAACCATGAGGTCATGGCCTATCAGCAAAGTTTCAGCATGTCTGTCTCTGACAGCAGATTCATGGCTTTTCTTTGACTCTGCCTTCTTTCTTCCAGCGTTCAGTTTAGTTTTACCCACCTACCTAAGTTCTGCCCTATCAACAGGCCAAGGCAGTTTCTTTATTCATGAATGGTGTTCACAGTATACAGAGGGGCATCCCACATCAGACTGACTCTTCTTCCCAGAATTCTCCTGTTCTCATCACCCCACCTCTCTTTTCTCCCTGGTTGTCCTGCCTATACTTTCTGTCTAGCAAATGGCCAATCAGCATTTTATTAAAAATAATATAAGTGACAAGTTAAAAGACCATTGTCCCACAGCACTTTCTCCATTTAAGAAAAATAACTCTGTATCTAATATCCTTTGTTTGACTTTTTGTTCGTGTTGTACCCAATTCGTGACCTCCAGAGAGACCACCAAGATCCAGTCAAGCACAGAATGCAAAAGTAAGGTTTATTCAGGGTGCTATTAAGCCACTGGTCTTATCCAGTACTTGATGCAGCACAATAGGGAGGAGAGCCCCCTCCTTATAAAGGCAAAAATTAAAAGCCAGGTTCATTTTGTGTCAAAGGAGTTGGTCTTACAGAATACCAGGTGTGTCTTATCTCTAACATGCCTCCTCCCCAAAGTGGTTATGTCTAGCAGACCCCCTCCCCAAAGCCATCGCCAAAGCAGTCAACTTTTCTGTTCCCTGATAGACCACAGAGCTAGGTGATAACAGGTGGCCTGTTGCCAGGAGGCCAGGAGCACTTTGTGGTGAGCTCAGCACCCTAGTTAGACATCCTGTTTTCAACCATCCCTAGATGTCTTGCATTAGAAACCAGTGCCCTAATTAGTTACTAAGTAAGCAAAAAGTTCCTTAAAATTTTCCATGCCCATACAGTCCAGATCATTATCTATAACATATTGTAACCAACACTCTAAACAAAGATAAATAATCCATTTGGGGCGGGGGTGTGGGCATAGTTTTCCTGGCTAGTTCCTGCAGATGGGGAGTGCTGATAATATTGTGGGTGCCTAAAAAATTTAGAATTATGGTGAAGTCCTGACTGAAAAATCCTGAAGCTTGATCATCTCACCTAGCACACTTGAAAACAGTTTTGGTATGGAGAACTCAGAGGAAACCTCTGAAATATTGGATCATCTGGGCCATCCGGTCCTATTGGAGATTTTCACAGGGTCTTCTTTGATGAAACCTGATTTTTCAGAGCCCAAAATGAATCCACAGTCTCTTATTTCCTGTGGAAACAAAAGTAAAACCTCTTCTTCAAAGTAACATATCTTTTGACTTAAATTTTGAAGTCAAGGCATTTTTCAAAATATATATGTTGGATTAATCAAACATCATTTATAATCAAATATCTTTTAGCATTTGCTCCTTCCTCATACATAAAACAATTTAAAGATAACACAAAAATATACACTATCCAGACTCTTTGTATATTTTCCATCTTTACATGGCTTTATTTAAAACTCTATTTCTTTCATTTATATTTTCAATTTTTGGCTTTTTGAGACAGGACTATTCTGTGTATCTTTGGCTGTTCTGAAACTCACTCTGTAGATCAGGTTGTCCTTGAATTCACAGAGATCTGCCTGCCTCTGCATTCCAAGTATTGTGATTAAAGGTGTGTGCTCCCCATACCCAACCACTTTTATTCTTTCTTTTCTATTTTAAGGACTTTATTCTTTTTCTTCTCTCTCCCAAGCCTACACATATTTTTAAACATATTGTAAACCATTTAGAGGATTTCTTCTTCTGAATCTATCTTTACTGTATATCTCCCTTTCTCTGACTACATGAGTCTTTATTTTGTTAAGTAGTATGGTTAGGATAAAAGCCCTGTCCTTGAATTCTGGATCCAGCCCATGGGATAGCTTTCTGAGAGTCTAGCCTCAAGGCAGATGTACCAGCTGGATCCATGTTTATTGCCACAACTCTATGGAGTTTCAAGTTTCTTGCAACCACCAAGAAGCATGGTTACTCATAAATACCATTTGAATATTTGGTGGAGGGTACTCTCAAAAGAGCTGCAAGGTTTTTTCTTCTAAATCTGAGTCAGGAAGCCTCTCTTGAATGAGGTGCACTTGCCTCTAGCAAACAGAGCCTACCTGAGAAAGTGCTCCTACCAAAAAGCCATGCTTAACTCTGTTTGGTTTTGTCTAGAGTTATTTCCCAAACTCTCTCAGGTAGTAAGTGGATTTGGCTGTCCATGCTGGCACCATTTGCTGACTGAGGTTTCTGCCCCTCAGGGTCCCACATCCATTTAGTCCTAAAGAAATACACAGAAGTCTATATTAATTATAAGCTTATTGGCCTATTATCTCACCCTTCTTATTAGCTCTTATAACATATATTATCCCATAACTCTTGTCTTTGTTACGGCCATGGCTTGGTTCCTTTTTAAGCAAGACAGTCACATCAAACTTCATCTGTGTCTGGCTTCCTCTGTGTCTGGGTGATGACTGCAAACTGACTCCCCAGAATTCTACTATTCTTCTTGTCCCACCTTTACTTCCTGCATGGTTGTGCAGCCTATACATCCTGGCTAGTTATTGACCAATCAGCATTTTATTAAAAATAATACAAGTGACAGAATAAAAGATCATTGTCCCACAGAAACTAAAGACCAATTTTCAGTATCATGATTTTAAAAATTTTAACTCAATTTCTTCAGTGCTAGACAAACATTGCTGCATGCTTACATAAATAATTGACAAAGTTTGTAACAAGCATAAAATACAAGTCACTGGAAAAGTTGTTCTGACAGAGAAATGTAAGAGGAGATACTACATTTATCTACTATAATCTGAAGTATATTAACAGTAGAATGAATTTTAATGGATGAAAAATATTACATATATTTATTGGCTTCAGCATGTGAATTTCAAATTCCTTTCATTAACCTGTTATACATACCCATAGTATTTTCATTTTATTCTTTTAAATTTTTAACTTAATTTTAGCCTCTGTTTGTGTGTGATTTCATGTATATATTTGCATATGTGTGCTTATGTGTGTGGGTATATGTATGTTGTAGAATTCCTGTCTAACTCTGAAGACAGTTTCTGAAAGTGAGTTATTACCTCCCATCATGTTAGTCCCTGGAATTGTATTCATATCACTATGGCATCAGGTGATAGGCATTAAACCCACAGAATCAACCTATTGTCCTATCACTTGAATAGAAAAACATGCTTATTTTTATTGTATTCTACTGGACCACATGAAAGCTTTTTTAATGCATGGCATCCAGAAGACAAGCTGGAGTTATGTCATAAGCCTTCACACTCCTGGCTGTCTTTCATAGTCCCAGAATTTGTTGTTCAGGCTATTAATGAAGTAAGAAATCACTGATTTTGACCATATTTGTATCCTTCACCTGTTAATGCAGCTAAAAATGTTTATTCTTCAGAATGAGAACCACTGAATAAAAATATGATATAAAGCATAAAACATAAAATATAAAGCATGAATAAGTACTCACTGACTGGCCTCCCTCATATTACCCACTGAATTTTAACCCCTAGGATGGATTGTCATTCACACATATTTGTCAAACATCATTCTAGACTTAGTCACTTTCTAATCTAGCTGTTGAATAGATTTCCTTCCTCAGAATCTGAGGAAAAGAAGAATTAGGTTTGTACTGCTCACAATATGTGATAGAAGTGACACAGAAATCACTCCATTTCATCCAGCATTATAGTGAAACATCATGTACAGAAACTATAGGCATGTGGACAGACTCCAGGCAGGGATTCAGTAATTTCCAACTGAGTTTGTGTAAAACGTCAAAACTAACTCCCAGACAAGGATACAAATTCTCAGACACCATAGCCTTCATTATCCTATAAAATAGTTTAATGAAAAATTGGATGCCTTTGTGAAACTAATCAGCTGAATGTCATTCTAATTTCTGTCCCATAGAATTGATGATGAGAACAATTGTCTAATCATGGCACTAAAGCATGGACTAATTAGTAATACAAACATAAATTTTTGGAATAGAATTTGTAGACAGCTTTCTATCAACAGCATAGACACCATAAAATGAATCAAAGGTTGAGGAAAATTGTTTGATAAGTAGAATACAGGCAATGATATACAGTGTGACATATCAGGAGAAACTTCAAGGCAGATTTTAATATCAATAAAACTAAAGAAATAAACAAAGTTTTAGGCTAAGGATAAAGTCTGCTTTTGAGTGATTCTTTCTGTGGGCACAGCCCAGGTTTGAATCCAGCAACAAACAAACAAATAAGCAAGCAAACAAACAAAAATTGTGGCATATAAGACATAAAGGAGTGAAGGTTTTCAAGTTTTTAATTATGGAAATGTTCTTCCCTACTACAGTTTAAATGCAAACAATGTATCCTGGGATTTTAAAAAAATAAAATATATTAGATGTATATTTTATTAAATCATAATTTCTAAAGTGGTATGGGACAATGATGCTGTACCCTGTAAAGATTTTTCATTTGTATTGGTTTAATAAAATATTGAAAAAATATTGATTGATCAGTAGCAATGCAGGAAGTATAGGTAGGGTGAACAGAATGGGAGGATTCTTGGAAGAGGAAATGCTCAATCTGCAGTCATCACTCAGATGCAGAGGATGCAAGATAGAATGCCTCACTGATAAAAGGTACCAAGCCATTTGACTAACATAGACATGAATTACAGGCTAATGTAAGATGCAAGAGTTAATTACTAAGAAGCTTGAGCTAATAGACCAACGAATTTATAGTTAATGTAGGCCTCTGTGTGTTTCTTTGGGATTGAATGGCTCTGGGACCAGGTTAAACAGAACCCTCTGTCAATAATTAGCACCAATGTGGCCAACTAAGTCCACTTAAAAGCTAAGAGAGTTTGGGAAGGAATTCTAGACATCTACATACAAACACACACACACACACACACACACACACACACAAAAGCAAACAAACAGCACTTGCTATTTGTTGATGACAACCAGAGTTGTGGCTCCTTTAAGAAGTTTTCTGACTCAGCTTTAGTGGCAAGAACTAAACAGTTTCTGTAAGGGAAGGCCTCCTGGTTCATGCTAGTTATAGGAACAGCTCTGGTTCTTTTGGGGGGGGGGCTTATGCTCTCACCCACTTTGGTTCCAGATGCTTATTGCCCACTTAGGGTCAGGAGGAACATAGCTGAGGCCATGTTCATGGCTCAGCACTCCCGGCCAGGGCAGGCAGCAGGATAGGGTCTGTTAGGTATGCATAGGCAGAAGAGTATGGTGAATTCCCACTGACCTACACAGAGATATTTCCAGGTTGCACACTGCACAACATGGCAGATTTAGCTTTTATTCAGATAAAAAGGGTTTATGTACTGCATACCCAGAGTTGAAGAGGTGAAGATGGCCCCCAGCCAGCAGTCCCAGAATACTTTTTCCATATTGAAAGACTGAGAGAGGTGCAGCCAGCATCCAGGGCTACTAAGACCAAACTGCTTATAATTTGAAAAGTGCTCCTGGTCAGAAAATTATTACAGATATAAAATAAAGAGAGATTCAGATGAAAAAAACCTATAAATGGGTTACAGTGTCAAACAAATATACATAGCTAGGGAGAGTAGAAATAATTATAAAAAGAAGTAAATTTTCTTATAAACTAACTAAAGTCTTTAAAGAGACAGAATTACGACAGTCATAGATTAAAGGAATAAAGAAAAATAAGCCCTTAAAGATGGAACATACATAGAGAGTCTGGATTATGTATATTTGTGGGAACAGCAGCCCTGAGTTATGATATCCCTGCTCCCATTTGAGGTGCTTATCTTCAAAGAAAGCATAATAGATACCCTCTGCCCATGGAGTGGGGAAAGGAATTTGGAGTGCATGGTGACCATT
Source organism: Bramus lutescens (assembly GCA_001685075.1). Taxonomy (NCBI): domain Eukaryota; kingdom Metazoa; phylum Chordata; class Mammalia; order Rodentia; family Cricetidae; genus Bramus; species Bramus lutescens. Next base: position 438,190 of record LOEQ01001068.1, read on the forward strand.
CTTTGATCCCTGCCGGGGTCAGGTTACAGTCCCTTTGCAGCCCCCTCCTCATTTGGTGCCATGGTATAAAAGCCAACCCCAGCAGAATAATAAAGCAGAAGCTGTTCCACCTCAACCTTGTGCTCTGTGCATTCATTAAACCTGGACACCCTTCGCTGATTCTTGGACTCCAGGCTGCACTGACGCAGCATATATTTTGTGTTTTATTTGAATTTTTAGACTGTGAATAATCTAAGAACAGAAGAACAGAGAGACATTTCACTGTACAGGCTACTGTGCTCAATCAACATTTTATATATATATATATATATATTGAAGGTATCTTGACTTCAAAATTTGGGTCTAAGGATATGTTCCTTTGAAAAAGAGATTCTGATTTTATTTCCAAAAAAAAAAAATGAGAACATGTGGATTCCTTCCAGACTAATGTGGTTTGATCAACCAAGAGACCCTGAAAACTCTGATAGGAGTAGATGGTCCAGATGATCTATCATTTCATAGAAACTCTGTTGGAGATTTCTCTGAATTCTATATCCATAACAGCCAAGCTAGCTTCTAGGTGAGAAGACTGCTAGCTGAGAAGATGAAGTCTCACAGAATATTCCAATCAGGACTTTATCATAATCCTAAACAACAGGGAGTTACCTAAAAAACTGTACCCACATCCCCACCAAAAGTGGATTATAGATGTTTGTCTTTGTTTAGAGTATTATTTACAAGTTGTTATGATTAATGATTAGGAAAAGGAGCTAACCAGAGGAGATTAGATTTAGAGTTCTTGCTTTTAAAAAGGGGGGGGGGAGTTTTGTGGGACAACGGTCTTGTACCCTTTAGAGTTTGGCCACTTGTATTGGTTTAAGAAAATGATATTTGGTCAGTAGCCATGCAGGAAGAATAGGCAGGGTAGCCAGAATAGGAGAATTCTGGAATGAGGAAAGGATCAGTCTATAGTGGTCACCCAGATGCAGAGGATGCAAGATAAGAATGCATCACTAATATAAAAGGTACCAAGCCACCTGACTAATACAGACAAGTGGTGCAGGATAATTGTCTGTATTCTGTCAATCATGTTTTAAATAAACACTGATTGGCCAGGCAGGAAGTATAGGTGGGAAAACCAGACAGGAAGTAGAAATGATGCAATGAGAACAAGAGAATTCTGGAAAGGAGGAAGATGATTCCTCACACTCCTGCCCAGAGCACCGAAGCAGCAAGATGTGATCTGCCTCACTGAAAAAGGTACTGAACCACATGGCTAACATAGATCAGAACAATGAATTAATATAAGCAACAAGAGCTAATAAGTAGCCTGACCTAACGGACCAATCAGCTTTATAACTTATAAAGATCTCTGTGTGATTTTTATTTGGGGCTTGCCAGCTGTGGGGTACCGGGCGGGAGAGAAACCCAAACAAGCAAGCCAGCCCCTCATTGTTACAGACAAGAATTATGGGTTAATGTAAGATGTAAGAGTTAATCAATATAAGCCTTATAGTCCAACCAGTTTATAATCAATGTAGGCCTCTCAGTGTTCCTTTGGGATTGAATGGCTGTAAGACCAGGTGGAAAAGAACCCTTGGTCAACACTAAAACTTTCCTATTTCTTACCTGAATAGTTTATAAAGAATATATGAGCAGGTACCAGAAGATCCATCGGTGATGAGAGTGTGTTCCTGACCGTGGCAGAAGTCCTGGAAAGGTAGCACAGACATTCCACAAGCCCCTAGACTTTCCGGTCATTCTGCAGGGGCTTCTCTCCCGGGCTACTTCTTATCCCATCTCAGCTTGATGCCAGGCACCACTTCCCTTTTTCGGGTGATAAGATCCCCCAGCTCAGCCTGTTTTGGGGCTGGGATGGGGTGGTGAGTGAAACCTGGCAGGAGTTCCTTTGTTTAACTAAGCCTGCAAGCAGCAAGCTAGGACGGTTGTCTGCAAGGTCACTGGCCAGCAAGGGACCCTGATACTGTACCAGAATATCAATGGGAGAGGTAAGTGTGTTCCTGACCAACCAGCAGAAGCCCCAGAAAGAGAGCACAGACACTCCTCAACCCCCTAAACTTTCTGGTCATTCTGCAGGGGCTTCCCTCCCCGGCTACTGCAACACTTTTCCTATCCCATCCCAGCTGGATCCTAGGCAAACCTTTCCTTCTTTGGGGCCATAAGATCCCCAGCTCACCCTGGTTTGGGGCTGGGACAGGATGTTGAGTGGAACCAAGCAGAGTTCCTTTGTTTCACTAAGCATGCAAGAGGCAAGCTAGAACTTTTGTCTGCAAGGTCCCTGGACAGCAAGGGGCCCTGATCCTGTACCAGAATATCCATCAGAGAGAATTTGAAGGAAGACATGGGCAGGCGCCAATGTATGAATTCCTCCAACAATCTGAAAAGCATGATAACACCAGAAACCAGAGAACATACAACAGGAAGACTTGAACCCCATAATCCAGAAGAAGTAGAAAGAAATAGACATTATGAAAGTAATACAGTCCCTTAAACAGGATGTGAAAAAATCCCTTAAAGAAATGGAAGAGAAGAATAACAAAAAATTTGAAGAAATGAATAAATCTATAAAACATACCCTAGGAAACCAAGAAAAAAAAACAATCAAACAGATAATGGAAACAGTTCAAGACTTGAAATCTGAAATAGAGGCAATGAAGAAAACACAAACTGAGGGCCGGCTGGATACAGAAAATCTAGGGAGATGAACAGAGACTACAGAGACAAGCATAACCAACAGAATACAAGAGATTGAAGAAAGAATCTCAGATG
>LOEQ01001068.1:455072-465727 GCA_001685075.1 Bramus lutescens
TCTTTCTTTCTTTCTTTCTTTCTTTCTTTCTTTCTTTCTTTCTTCCTTTTTTTGGTTTAATTTATAGACATCTATTATGAGAAGCTTTAATATCTCTCCCATGCAGGGCATCTATTTTTTTCTTACACAATTTCTATTTTTAATACTGCAATCACTTATCGAAAGGGATTCAACTTAAACTGTGAACGTTCACAACTGCATTTCTATTTTAATGATTCAATGTCTCCTGTAATTAATTCATCCTTTATCCTTCTTTCACAGAAAGCAGAACAAAGCTACCAAAAATTTATTTGAAAATATTTTTTTCTTCCACATAGTAATCAACAACTTTATGGTGAATATTTATCACCCCCATGTATATTTAATGCATGCATGTCTATATATCTATAAATCTTAACATGAAAACAGTAAAGAGCTGGAAATAACTAAGTGGATAAGAATGCTTGCTTCATGAGCATGCAACCGGGCATAGCTGTGCCTGCAGGTAATTCCAGGATTCACCAGTGGAAAGAGGATTCTTCAGAGAGCTCATTGGCCAGTTAGGCTAGACAATTCAGGGGGCTTCTGATTTAGTCAAAGAAGGTGCTTAAGGCAAGGTGGAGGAAAGAAACCAAGGAAGACACTGCATACCATTTTGAATAAGAATGGCCCATAGAGGCTTCTACATTTGAATGTTGGCTGACTTGAGACCTCAAAAGCCCATACTAGGTCAAGTCTCATTCCCTGTCGCCCCCAGGTTGTGTAAGCACTCAGCTCCTGCCGCATTAACATACCTGCCTGCCTGTTCTGTGCTCCCTGCCATGACGGCCATGGACAAGGCTCAAATTAAGTGCTTTGCTCTATAAATTGGCTTGGTCATGACTGGTCTTCAGAGTATTGGAAAGGTAACTAAGGTGCCACGCTATTGCTTCTACAAGCACACCTGGGCACATACGCATGATAACTTATTTGTATGAACCGTAGATGCACCCAACAGCTTTTCAATGAAAAAGGTTAGTGTCTTCTAAAGTGTTTATGTATTTACTGATTTCTCTTCGCACACATATAGAGTGCAATATATGACACATCACCCAGCCCAAAAATGAATGGAGCAATATTTTGTAAACATGACACTGGCTGTCAAAGTTTATGAGAGAAAAATTAAATCATCGTGAACTATAATAAGAGACCACTATCTAGAATTAGTAATGTTGTGGCTTAAAGTGTGAGGCCCTATGACACCAAGAAGAGAAGTTATCGTATCCAATTATTCTAGAAAATCCCTTTGAAATAAGAAGCATTTTTTTTCAATTTAATTCAGTCTATGTTTGAATAAAAACAAACTTTGATAGTGAAAACGAACCTATTTTCTGATTTCACTGGAACTTTAATATAATATGCATACATAATCCCTTGTTGGATGAGTTTTTAATATGTCTGATAATCTGTGTCATTGGCTAACAATTGATTCCTAGAGGTAGAAAAATTGTGCTAACATTACTCAGAACTTCCTATTCAAGGCTTTCTTCTTGCCCAGAAAACTTAGTTTTCAATAATTTCTGAGTCAACATCTGTAGCCTGTACCTTATGCTTCATAAATGACAGGAGTCTTTCAGTTGATGTTTGCCCAACTTATCAGCTATCATCATGCATCTTGCCAGAAATTTCAGTGCATTTCTCCTCCATCTTCCAAGCTTCATCATTTTCAGTCAGCTGTAGGCATTAGCTGCCAGAATGCCAGAGACATAATGTTTTTAAAAATCACTGCACATTTCTATAGTGCGCACCCACCTCGGTAATATGTTTCTTTACCAAGTGAAAAACTGTAATAAATACTAGGCATCTAGAAAAACACTGTAATAAAAAGTATGTTGCTAACAGATGATTATAGGTAAAGTTTTATGGTGATAATATGCAACTATTCTCGACACACACACACAAACACTTTTCCTTAAGCTAAATATCGTTTCACTTTATAAAATGTGTTTCAGTACTGAATTCTTGTATTGGACTGCCAGTCCCCATATAATGAAACATGACTTATTAGTTATGAATGCTCAGCGTCATCTTAAGTTTGTTTCACTAGCTATTATAACTTAATTTAACCATTTTCTCTTCGACTATATTTTCATTCAGGGCATTTTCACCTTTCTTTTATCTTGTAGATCCTACTTTCCTGATTTTTATATGTCTAGCTGGCTGATGGCTACCTGGTTAACTGGTCCTGGGTATCTCCTTCTCTTTCTCTCTCATTCTCACTTGACCTAGCCTAGAGTCCTCTTCCTGCTTATTCTTTCACATACCAGTCCCACCTATCCCTCTACTGCCATGGCCATTGGCCATTCAGTTTTTGTTAGACTACTCGGGAGCAAGATAAGACAAATGCACCTCATCTTTACATAGTTAAACAAAGGAAGCATAAATAATGTAACACATCTTTATATAGTTAAATAATTATTCTACAACACAAACAAATGAAACAAATTTTTCTGTAGTTAAACTAATATTCCATAACAAAATCTTGGCAGTAGCAATCCCAGTCTCCTGGGGTACCAACATAATCTAGGAAAAGTATAATGACAAAGTAGGTTTGTAGAACCTTGGGGAATTTATTATATTGTTGAAAAGGAAAAGTCTCTATAGAGAACAGTTTGGTTTCAGAAGGCTTTTCCCAGTGGAGAACGTATCACATAAAATACAGCTTCTCATGCTATGGGATTGATATGAAATATTATGATACTTTTATCTGTTGAATTTTAGTAGTCCATACAGTAATAAAAGGAGAAACAATATGTTTGTTAAATATTAAAACTTATCTAGTGTTTTCAAGCCATGATATGTACATTTATTGATAGCATTATTAGTGCACTTAACTGAATGCAAGAAGAGCATTGGGGATTAGTTAAATTTTCTTAAAATAGCTATGTAGGTCATGGCTTCAGAAATGAAAATACACATTCCAAAAGTCTCACAAACCTTTCCTGAGGGATTCCTTTATAGAAACTACTGCTTAAAGATTTAAATACCCTTATGTACAAATGCTTGCATATATACACATAACTGCCTATTTTCATGTTTATCTTATTAATGCATCATAAATATGAGAATTACAATTAGTTTAGTATTGCATGTATTTTTTTACCATCATGAATAAATACCAAGTTATCTTGGTTAGTGTCTGGGTTTCTATTTTGCTAACATAGTTCATGTCTGGAAGAATTCTTGCTAAACTTAACTTCATTAGAAATGTGTAAAAAATATGTATATGGATTTATTTGGGTGACTGCTATCTGGCATGAGGATAAATGCTGAGTTATTTGAATTAGAATATGTAAAGATCAGATATGATTTTTCTGATATGATTTTCCCATGAATTTTAATCACTTTAATATATAGGACTTCGGCTTCTTGGTTTGGACTTGTCACACAAGGAGCTTAGGGTTTGTCACTCTATTCTAAGCACAAGTAGAAGTTGAAGAGAAATCAAGTACTTTTTTTGTAGCTGAGTCTTGAAAGACAGGTCAGAGAAAAACCTCTTCTCTTGACGTGGTCCAGATTCAATGAGAATGCAGAGGGTATAACTTACTGTAATAGAATCCTGTACAGTAATGGATATAAGTTTATTAAGACTGTCCCATAACTCAAGAGTAACTGGGTTCCGAATAGGCTTGCTTCTCTGGTTAAAACTCCAGGAGGACCAATTCTTACGGCCTCTGTACCTACATGATTTGTGCTTCCACCAGTTTACTCAGTTCCTTTTATGAATACTGAAGAAAATTCTTCTCCATCTACCAAAAAAGAAGGGTGAGATTGTTAGTTTGAAATAAATGCAACATTCTGCTCTTAACAAAGACTGCCCTCAAGAGAAACTGTTTCAATATAACTTAAAACTGTTGATTTTTTTAAAAAAATATGTTAACTTACATCAAATATGGGAAATAACCTGTTCAAGCCCACTCTAGTCTTTTATATAAGGAATAGGGGAGAAGCAAATCCACTCAACTTTAGCCTAAAAGGGTTTTTTTTTGTCATACCAAATATACATGGATTTATATTTGAGAATGACAGGCAACAAACATAGCTAGATTTAAGAGCTGAGAGTCATAGACAAACTAAAAGAAAATCACACAATCTTACAATTACGAAATTCCTATCCTGTATTTTCTACAGTGTCTAATGGCTGATATATCACTTTTTACACTGTTTCTATTATATGGCAATCCAACTCACAAACACACAGGCACACACACATGCACGCACACACACACACAGAGGGAGAGAGACAGGGAGAGGGTTTGAAAGGGATTTTCAGCCATTCGATTCAGATAGATATTAAAGAGATATATATCATGATATACTATGCTATTAAAATAGCTTTTATTAAAGCTTTTACTGTTGTGATAGAATGATATCATTTACTTTTTTTAAATGGGGTTACAGTTAAGAGATTGCCTTGAGTCCCAGAAGTGACTTTGCACTTAGGACAATTAAGTGCTATAACACTATAGGAATGTTTTAAATTGGACTAAATACATTTTGTATTATGATATGTCTACAATACTACAGGGGTAAGAGAGTGCAAAGTGGTTGCTTAAAGAGAGAATATCCATATGACTGAATATTTGGTGTGGGAGGTTCTTCTGTCTATGTGTTGCTTTTATTGGTTAATGAGTAAAGAACTGTTTTGAGCCTATGACAAGGGCAGAACAGAACTAGGCAGGGAAAGCTAGGCTGTATGCTAGGAGAAAGAGGGCTGAGTCAGAGAGAAGCCATGGAGCTGCCCGAGGCAGACGTGCTGAAATTTTCTGGTAGGCCACAACCTTGTGGTGATGCACAGATTAACAGAAATGGGTTAAATTAATATATAAGAGTTAGCCAATAAGAAACCAGAGCTAATGGGCCAATCGGTGATTTAATTAATACAGTTTCTGTGTGATTATTTTGGGGCTTAGCAGCTGGGAATGATTAAGTGGTCTCTCTCCTTGAAACAATTATTTGGTCCCAACATTTGGTCAAAATGTTTAGCAAGGATTAAGAATTTCAGCCCTGTCTGAGGAGGTTTGTCAATGTGAGCAGACTTTCAGGTTTTGAAAGTCTTTGGCAGCCCCCCTATCTGTTAAACTGTGTGTTTCCTTCTTTCTAACAAAGATGTTAACTATCAGGGTCTTGCTACCATTTTTTTACTCCACCATGATGGATTCTAATCTCTTGAAACTTTAAGCCTTGTATAAAGTCTTTTTCTGTGAATTGATTTGTTCATGTTGCCTTGTCTTGGCAATAGAAAAATAACTGAGACAGGCATTAAACTAAGAGTTGACACTGGAAACAAGGAAAATCTGAGAAAAAAATAGTTATTGAATAATTCATTTCTAATTGAATCAAACAATGATTCTCAAGCATATGTTTTTCAAGCATTTGAAAGTAAATGAAAAACATCTTGTGAAAGTTGAGCAATATAGAAGCCCTACTTAGTAGAAGTTTTGTATAATGTTGCTTATAGAAAATTTTTCTTTTATACAATCTTTCATTTTGAGGAAACTTTCTGGATATACAAAGTTATTCTAACTGGAGGTGGAACATTTTATCTTGTAGGGAAGTTAATCTTAAGTAGTAAACAATACAGAAGATTCAGAAAGAGCTTGAAACTGACCAAATATATTAGCCTCCTCTTTTATTGAGCACACATAAGTCATAAGAACCACTAAAGACAATCTCATATCAGTCCAGCAACAGAAAAAAATATAGAGATGTGACATGCAATGTAAAACACACTCAGATAGTTCGATCTGCCTAGAAGAGCTTCAGACAGAGGAACTGTATGGTAGAGATACTCTCCAAAATGTTGAGCTGCCTCTTAGTTATACAGTGAACTCCGGATTTCCAGCTACAGTGAACTTTTATTCCAAGGTTGGTTGAGCTTTTGGCATTATAACTGTCTTAGATTAATTTCTGTTCCTATGTTTAATCCCGCATCCATACAACTGTAAATAACTTCAAAAATCTTTCGGCTTACCACCTTGGATTTGGTGGACTCCTTGTTTTAGGCTGTTATTGATTTCCTTTCTAGGGTGAATAAACTGGGTTTCATGTCTTTCCAGGAGCAATGTTACAGAAAATCATTAAGTGAAAATATTCTAATATTTGGAATCATGCATTTATCCTAAACATAGAATACTGAGAATAATTTCAAAATATCAAAGTAAAATAATAAAAATTGCATATGAAATTGTAAATTTCATTAGGGAGTATGGAATGATTTGGGGAAGGGGAAAATATTATAGAGATGCATTGAATTGAAAATTTGAATAGACTAAAATGTTAATCTTTTAAATGTTCAACATGTTAAAAATATTTCGTTAGGAAATGAATAGAATAAGTAATAATCTTGACAAAGAAATAAACAAATCAACATTTTCTAGAGTATAGAAGGAGAAAGCAATCATATACAAACAAAACAAATTACAATATAATATGATGACATTACTTACTATGTTAAGCTTATAAACTTAATACCCTAGTTCAAATGGACCAATTATCTTACAAGCATTATCTACCAAAGCTCAACAAAAGGCAGCTAAAGTCTTACATCTATTGTTTAGTGACATTTAATATTTAATTGTTAATAATTTTAAGGAAAGAATGCATAATACTTATCTAGATATATCCCTGAAATCTGTCAATTATTAAAATAACAATTACCTCTAATATCATTAAAATATAAATATTGAAGAAATATAATACCAGTTTGTGAGATCAGTCATAGTAAATGCCACATTGAGACAAAAAATATTTAAAAGAAAACCACTGACCAATGTTTCATGAACCAAGTTTAACAATTGTATAATTATATACAACCAAATCAAATACAACAGTGAATTCTATCAAAGAGTTCTGTATTACACCAAGTGAAATTTATAATAGATATCTAAATTCAGTTAAATATTAAAAAATAAATTTATTAATCAGTCACATCTGTAAATTAAAGAAGATATAACACAAACCATGTTAATAGAGATAGACTACAAAGATGAAACTCAACAATTCCTTTACTCTTAAAAATTGTATAAAAACTCTCACGAAGCAGCAACAGAGAGTATTTTCTCAAATTCAAAATAACATCTATCTACAAGATACATGTGTGTTCCATTACACTGCTGAGTAACAAATGTTTTATATACAAAATAAAATAAAATTTAAAGAGAAGTATCTTTCTAAAATAGCACAATTCAACACTGTAATAGAATTCTTAACTAATACAGTAGGCAAAGAGTAGTAGTGAATATTTATTAGTCAAGAAATGTTGTGAAAGAAAAAAATATTGTTGTTCAAGGTGAGATTATCAACTTTGTGGAAAATATAAAAGATCTGACCAAAGTTTCCTGGATTAAGTACATTGTTCTAGCAAGGCTTTAAAATAAACAATTAATATGTAGCTATCAATCAGTTCTATAGATAACCATAGAATAGTCAAAAATATAGACAAGATAATTCATATTATCAACCTCAAAATCAAATATTGAACATAAAATTTAAAAATGTTTCCAACATTTGTATTTGACATTTATTAAATACTTCATGAAATCTTTAAAAATTGTTATTTCTTATTCATTGATGCAAAGTTAATAATGCCAAAATATTATTCATTTCTAACTTATCTGCAAATTCAATAAAATTTTTTCAACAACAACTTACCTCATAAGTATTAACGAACTGCTTTTCTACTTTACATGGGGTAGAAAAGTTTGAGACCAGCCAATGCTAATTTTAACAAGGAACAAAGTGGGAAAAAAATAAAGAAAATCCAACAACTTCCATCTATACTTTTCATAAGATAACAGTAATCATAGAAGTTAGGTATGTGTGCAACTTCATAAATACATCACTATGAATAAAATGGAAAGGTTTTAGTATATCTTCTTAAATATTGCCAATTAATCATTGACAGGGAACAAAGGCAGAATAATAGAAAGAAGGCCACATTAAGAAATGATGCTGAAATATTTGAACTAACACAAGCAACAAAACACACATACCTGATTCTGTGAAAAGGATCCTTACATAGATTATATAGTTCTGAAGGTAAAGTATAAAAATGAGTTTGAAATTAATAATACACTTATTGAATATAAAGCTGCACTGAGCACTTGCATTCCTAGATTTTAATATAATGCACCTGATCCCACAGGTTTCACTCACTCAAATACTTCTGAAACAATTACTTTATCAATCTTAAAGTATTTGTCTCCTCCATTTCACTCACGAAATCCCAAACCAAGGACTATTCATAAATTATTGAATAATCCTTGTCATGCAAATCAAACAGTTGCAGCCTTTGGTAGAAAAGGAATCTCTCTATGAAGTTTAATTAATTTGTTTTCTAGGAACTTTTTTTTTTCTTCTGTCAGAAACACCTGAGTGTTAACTGGTAAAGAAATTTTCATTATGTGTCTTTCTCAGTTTGGACAGAATTCTAACTAGTGCCTCAGTCCTTCAAAGCAAACTAAAAGACTTTGGTGTATATAGCCAGGTGAACTCTGAATTTTCTTCTAATTCTAAATTTACATTATATATATATCAATACTTGCAATATGGTTTTATTTTAAGCCCCTGCAATTATACAGGTTTATTTTAGATTTTATGCTTCATCTTACAACAAATCTAAAGGGACTTAAGAAAAGAATGTTTATTCTATCACGCACCTCTTAATTCAGCTTCTTAAATGTTTACATGCTTAATTTCATCAATCAGACATTTAGAATGAAATGAAAGCCAATACTCCATAAAATTCACTTCCCAGGTGGTGTTAAGATGAAATCTTCTGGAAGTAATATAAATTACCTATCTTGGAGCCACTGAAGAGGACAATACCTTTTTCAGATAAAATGAAAATTTCTAATTCTTTCCCATTTAATAGTAAGTGTAATATATATGATTAACAATGAAACTGAAATATTTAGAAGGAAGGAAACCTTAAATATTGATATTCTTATATATATATATATACATAACTAGAATCTACAAGCATATAAAAAGAAGAGATCAACTTTAAAATAAGAGACTATTAGGCTGTTGTGTGGACACAAGCAGAGCTAGTGACATTTGAGATTTTCATAACACTTTTCTTTGTAGGAAACAACAAACATAGCATCAGGAGGTTGTATTTGCATATGTTTGTGTATTCCTATGCATAACATTAGAAATCAAATGAAAAGAGGCTATCAACTTTAGAGTTGAGAAGTAGGAGGTTTTCAAGAAAGGTAGTTGGGAGGGTTGATAGAGACAGAGTAGAGGGAAATGTGAGGCAATTGCATTTCAGTTAAAAATATATTTAGAAAGAAAACCTGAACTGCCAATGCATATAAGAAGCTCTCTTAAATTCAATCAGGTTTTATTTTAGAATAGTAGTGGTTACAACTATCTCCCTACTTTATTAGGAAATAAATACATATAATGCTTAATCTACAATGTCAAAAAACTCATCTTTTTAATACTACATCAGATATATTAAATTCTAGCTAATCATAGTAAACAAATAGTTGTAAAAAGAGCAATCTTCAAAAATATGCTATTGAAAATCAAAACATTGAGAGTTTTCTTTTCTAAAACTATTAACTACTAAAATATTATCTCTTACCATGGTTTAGGGTGGAAAAACATCATATTTAAGCATTCCTTTCCCTCTTTGTCTTTTAGCTCATTGACTGATTTTGTTATACACTAGTTCCATGAGTGGCTGTTCAGGGACATCTCTCAAGGAGTGACATAGTATTGGATTTGCAATCATTTCTATATAAGAGTGAATTATATGAAAGAGGAGTAATATCAGCTCTTTTGCATTGAAATAATAGTTAATTTGCCTTAATGTCAGTGAAATATAATGAAAATGATCATCCTGAAGGCATTTAGGATAACAGATATTTTCATTTGCACCAAAATAATATCTAAAATAAGTATTTATGATGTTTTCTTTTCCTTTGCAGTTTTAAAGAAGTAAATTTCTTTCCCATTAATCTTTTTTTAATAGTAAGTAAAAAATAATTTCTTTTGTTGTTATTTCATTTTGGGGTAGTAAAGGGTGTATATCAGTTTATGGCTCTGAAGTCACACACTCTTGTAAAAAAAGTTGTTCCCTGTGATGCAGAGGCCATGAAGGAACACTTTATACTGGTTTCCACCTCATGCATTTCTCTGTCTGTTTTCTTCTTTTGGTCTGCTTTTTACATATTTTTATTAAAGTAGATTATTTCATACATTATATTCTGATTAGACTTTTCTCTTACCAGCTCCTCCCAGATCCTTTCCACTTACTTCCTCCAACACTAAATTCCAGTCTTTCTTTCTCATTAATAAATAAACAAGCACCTAAAAGAATAAGAAAGATAAGCTAAAACACAATCAAACAGTAGAAAAAGAGTTAAAGAGAAAGCATAAGAAACACAGAGAGATGTGGACACACACATTTACATGTACAAAAATTCTATAAAAACACAAAAATAGAAATTGTAATATATACACATAAGACCTGCAAAGTGAGAGGAAAATATCTCTTAAAAGTATCATTCGATGGGTGGGCACACCCCTCGTGGTCCTGACTTCTTTGTTCATGATCTCCTTCCTTCTGGTCCTCATTTGGACCTTGGGAGCTCAGTACAGTGCTCCAATGTGGGTCTCTGTCT
>LOEQ01001069.1:15578-28887 GCA_001685075.1 Bramus lutescens
GCCAGGGAAGATAAACTTGGAGATCCAGGTGTGCCCAGCCCTCTTCTTCCCTGCACGCGCTGGACCCTGGTCATGTGAGCTCACCGTTTTCCAATTATTAAACTAAATCTGTTATATTAAATTGGTCTGGTTGGTCCTAATTTACCTGTAAACCACGCCCATCAATAGAGCATGGCAAAATCAAGTTGGTACTGATCTGGAAGGTTCATTCCTGCTGGCTAGCTTTCACAGTGCTGGAGGGTATGAGGCCTGTGATCTACTGCAATCCAGCTGTGACATGAAAAGATGCTCATGGCTCTAAGAATGTCATGAATGTTGTAGGAGCAACCAACCACTTTCTGACTGCATTTCAAGCCTGCTCCACAGAATGGAACCCATGCCTAATATCTTTAACTGGTATAAAAACCCAAGATGGCTGTCATTGGTCCTATGGAAGAATCTAGTGCTCTCATTCTGCTAAACAGTAATACACTGCTCCTAAGCAGTTATCTCTGTGCCCATAGACTAACGCATTTGTCAACCCTCCCAGAGAAGCATCTTTTTATAGTGAGAGACTTCCAACCAGTCGGAGTGCACAGAATAAGAAATGGGACATCATTCCACAGCCCCTCTTTCAAGGCTTGGGGGTCTTCTTGGAAGAAGAATGGATGTCTGCAGCAAAGCAGTATCTGCTGAACATGTCAGTGCTGCATACATAAACTCATAGCACCTGACAAAACCTGGACCAAGCCAGTCAAAATTCCCAGTTGCAGATCAGGGAGGAGCAAATGGAGTCCCACCCCTAGCTGAGGAGCTTCTGGGAACTGATGGCTTCTGGGAGAGGGAAAGTCCCTTTTCTTCAGGGATGCAACCCCCAGTGGCTGTCCATGCTCCAATGGATGGTCCCATACCCATACACACACCAGTCACTCTAAACAAATACAATGGGAGGGAAAAGTAGGGGCGGGGAGGAATTGGATGTAAGGGATGAGGGGATGAACTTGATCAAAATACATATGTGCATGTATAAAATTCTCTGATAATTTAAAAAAATGGTATATGCATGGGCAAAGGCTGTCTCAAAGGACTGCAATGAAAAGGTTAATCCCACCACAGATTTTAAAAAGCAAAAAGAGACTTTTATGTCCTTTGTTCATTTGTAAGTATATTATCTACAGGTTCTACATAAAAAAAATGTTAAACTCAAGAATCTGGTACATATGCAACAAGTCTAACCAACGATAAAGCAGATGCCACAAATCAGAACGGATAAATTCAGCGACCCTGAGCCTCTCCATGTAGAAAATAGGAAATGGTTTAGATTATCAAACTAAAGGAGGACCCTTGCCTTATCCATGGGCACCACTCCACAGGTAGCAGGACACTAGGTAAGGTGGCATGACCTGGAAAATACTGTGGGTCACATGACACAGCCTCGACCTGCCCCAATTCACACCCACCACTCATTCATTCATCCAGTCACCTCCTTGGGAACCTAATACAACCGTATTGACAACAGGAAAACAATCTGGTGATCAAAATATCTGGCAATGCGAGAGTCAGGTAGATTCTAATATACTTAGACAATAAAAACCGCTGACATTTGACATTTCTAAAGTGCATGACAACCTGAAATATGCTCAGTGTAGTGTTAACAAAAAAAGCAAATGGCGCTGCACACGTAGTCACAATTTAGTGCCTCTTAGGAACCAGGGTGGGTGGGAAACAATGTAGGAGGAGTCATTCTTCCAAATTATTTCACTTTGGTTTTTTGAGTTTTTGTATATTTTCAAGTTTCTCTGTTAAGTATGTGGAATGGGACACCGTATTTTGCACTAATAAATAGTACTGTTTCCTGGCATCAGCATGCTGAAGATATCAAATGGACAGTGGTGACAGAACAAGCAAGTGCCATGCAAGAAACCCAGGTGATTGTGACTCTTGCCACCATCTCTGACACGCCCTGGGTTCAGGTTTCCAAGCCCAGCAAGTTGGCTAGCCTGAGTACTGCCTCTCGGAAAAACAGGCAACCACATATAGATACCACATCCAAAGCACACACAGCTCAACTCTAATGTGTTTCCATGGCAATGCTTGCCGATCCAAGAAGTCTTCAACCAAGACCATCCACTTTGCTCCACAAACCATCAGGTAAGGGTGACTCTGGAATCAACTATGAATTGGTAATGTTGGCGTAGACTGTCTAGAACCCCATGCCCGGACTCCCAAGTGGCCCTCCCCGCCAAGCCTGTCTTCATCTGACAGGGTTTTGTTCCAACCTCACTAGGAAAGCTGCTCCCTCAGAGGCTATAGCACAGTTGATGGGTCCCTGGGTCCAGTGTGTGCATCACACCCAAATAGAACACATGTACAGTACCGTCTCGAAGTGGTGTGGGCTTCGCAGAATTTTCCCCACTCATTAAAACAACAAAAGATGCAGCTGCTCGAACTGTAGCCTGCCATGTTGACATGGCAACCGGTGGTTCCTGGCATGGAAAAAGGGCCCTGTTGTTGATGGGGGATCCCATAGTATAAACACATGGCCTGTAGAGGAAAGACAAAGACAGAGAAGGGAAGAATCTTTAAAATGAGTTGTTATTTATCTCACCACCATGGCAGGAAGGTCATGTTGAGCTTTCCAAGAAGAAACACAGGAGGCTTTAGAGCTGACTCTAAGCACATTGAACGGAACATGCCAAGGGCCAGCTATGTCAATAGCTCAGTGGTTATTCCTCCCAAATGAATCAAATATGTGAAAATGTGTGTTTGTTGGGGGTGGTGTGTGTGTGTGTGTGTGTGTGTTTTAAGAAAAAAAATATGGATAAGGTTTTAAATACTATTCTGCAAAGTAGTAATTTATGCTCCCCTTAGGCATTTCTGCCTTCAAAGGAAAAAAACTTCAGAGACATTCTTACTGACTTTTTGGAAAGTATTCTGGAAAAGAAAACATGGCTGGAGATCTCTGTGATTATTAATCTTGGAAAAAACAAGCGGTGGTCTCAAAGCCAGTGTTGGCAAGCAGACCCACCCTCCCAGTCCTGAAAACCGCCTTCTCAGATGGAGCCCTTGTGGGGATCCTTGTGTGGAAGCCAAGAACAGGACTTGGCACAAACAGGATGGCAGAGGTCACAGCAGCCAGGCTTGGAAGACCATAGTAACAAGTTCATTAGCAAAGCAAGGTATGAAACCAACAGCAAGAGTTAGGACTCGGTCACTCCAAGTATAAACCCTCCCAAACCAAGCAGAATTCCTTTCCGTGATTAAATCACAGTTGACAGAGATGGCAAAGACCTACAAAACCAGAGTAATCCAGTAAGGCACACCACTGACTCTCAGGAAAACAACGGAGGAAAAGAATCACACTCTGGTTTTGGAGTTATGACGAATGTCAATTAATCAGCTTAAATTACCATGTAAATGAACCAGCTACTAGTTCTTGTAGAGAAACCGCTTTCATTGACATCATTATGATTGAACATTAATCTGTCCGTACGATATATGAAAGACCATGCAGGATGATGGGTTTTTCTCTATCATCCAAGCCCAATAAATAAAGAGAAGACAGGGTAGGCTCTAGTAAGTAGAGATAACTTAATACTGTCACACAAATGGTAGAGTGGAGAAACCAAACAGGGGTGAGCAAGGAAGGAGCTGTATTCATGGAGCAGACAAAGGAAGGTGAGCTATCTATCCCCCAACATGCTTGCTCTTCACCTTAAAGAGCACAGAACAGAGAACTCAGGAAGCAGCTCATTCTCTGCTGACCACTGTGGAGAAAGGACTTTTCAGGAGAGAGCAGAGATTTCTGGTTTGGAAGGTTCCAAGCTTGCCTCTTCCCATCAAATTAATCATTGTCAGAGGCTTTGATCAGCAACCAGCAACTAGAAAGTTGACTATAGGAGAAGTAGGGAGATAGGAGCCTGAAAGGGTCAGGTCTGCTGGGTGGCTCAATGGACCTTTTGAAAATGGGGCAAATGGCCGGCTAGAGGCCACAGACACAGGAACTAAGCCAGAACTATCTAGAAGTTTCTGACAGTTACAAAGTGTTCAGGCTCCCAGTTTATTTCGATTTATTATTGCATCTAATACTTTTACAACCTTGTTTGAACAAAACTGTGATACAGACTCTGCTCCAGTGGGCAAACCTCCTGCTCTCTTCTGTCCCACAGAAAAAAACCAACATTTAAAAACCAACATTTCATAGGAAGTTCTGTCAACGATCATCTCCTCACCCCTTCTCTCTAATTCCACTTCATGAAAGCATTACCAAACCCAGGACTGATCATTCTCGTCTAGATGGCTAGTCTAAAGGCACTGCTGCTCTGAAATGCACAGGACTTTCTCAAGAGAGGCGTTTTCCATGTAGAATGGCTAAGCTCCCTGCAAGGGCAAAGGCAGGCTTTGGCCTTTGGAGGCCACTCCTGGGGTCAGGTGGGAATGCGGTGATCCTCTCATGGAATCTTCTCATGTTACACATAAAGAACTTAGGCTCTGGTTATAAATGACTTTGCTACAGTTGCCTGACTTGTTGGCAGCATGGCTGCATCCAGGACTCTGAGAGGCCTGGGCTCTTGTCTTTCAATTTTACAATATACTACACTAATCCTGTGCACTGTTATTTGTTATTTTCCACTGATACTCGATTTTTTTAGGCCAAGCGTGGAAAATTGTTCTGAAGAGAGGGAGGATATATGAGCCAGAGAGGTTGAGAACATCACAAGAGAACCCACAGAATCAACTAACCTGAGTTCATAGGAGCTCAAAGAGTTTGAACCGAAAACCAGAGAGCTTGCATGATCTAACCTTGGCTGCTTACATATATGTGACAGTTGCATAGCTTGGTGTACTTGTGGAAGCCTAACAGTGGGAACAGAGGGTGTCCTAATGCTTTGGCTGACTTTTGGGACCCTATTCCTCACATTAGGTTGCCTTTGCCCAGCCTTAATACAGGAGAGTGTTTAGTCTTACTGCAACTTAATACGCCATGTTTTGTTGATACATGGGAGGCCTGGCCCTTTCTAAACAGAAACTGAAGAGGAGTGGGTTGGGGGAAAGGGGGAAGGGAAAGAGAGGAGGGAGAGGAAACTGTGGTCATGTTGTAAAAGAAATAAATTAATAAAAAATAGTTTTAGCCATGTGTGATGGTACATGCTTCAATCCAAGCATTTGGGAGACCCCTTCTCAAAAACAAAGCTTTTTTTTGTTTGTTTGTTTTTTTTTTAATGTTATGGTCTTTTGAGACAGGATTACTTCCCTGTGACTCGGGATGGCCTTGAATTTATGGAGACCAGCCTGCCTCTCCCTTCCCTGTGTTGGAATTAAAGGTGTGCCACCACACCTGACACAAATTTATGTTAAGAAGCAAAGGACATTATCAACCTCATAAAAAGGGAGTCCAGAGATTGGAAAAAGTATTTATCAGCTATACATCTGACAGAGGTTGTCTGTAACATAAAAAAACTAAAGCCAGATAAACAAAATGGCTGGGCCTTAGCCCTGGCTGTTCCTGAAGAGGTTCCCAGCTGGAGGGGCCTAGCTCTCTGGACCCTAGCCCCCAGGCACATCCCATGCACCACCCCCAAACCACCAAACCCCACAGACCTCAAAAATCTGCCTCCCCACACCTGCAAACACACCCCACTGTACCTAAGACCACTGGAGCTTTGACACTGAATGCACCTGGAGAGGAGCCTCCAGAGCCTCAATGATTACCAGAGGCATGGCCCTGCCTGTACCAGGAAGAAGAGTGACCTAAGCCAAAGCACCTCGTGGAAGAGATGGGAAGGTGCCAATGCAAGAATACACTCAACAACCTAAAGAGCAAAATGACAACACCTGAAACTAGTGGTCCCTACAAAAGGACCACCTGAACATCCTAGCCCAGAAGAAGCAGAAGAAAATATCCTTAAATATAACTTTCTGAAGATGATAGAGACCCTTAAAGACAAAATTAAAAAAAAAATTCTTAAAGAAAAAAATTTTTGGAGAAAAAGTCAAAAAATTGGGAGAAATCAATAAATCTCTTAAAGAAAGCTAAGAAAACCAATAAAAAAATCAAACAGGTGAAATAAACAGTTCAAACAGTTCAAGACTTGAAAATTGAAATAAAGTCAATAAAGAAAACACAAACTGAGGGAATTCTGGAAATAGAAAATCTAGGTTAATGAACAGGAACTACAGATGCAAGCATCACCAACAGAATACAAGAGAAGAAAGAAGTTCAGGAGTTGAAGATATGGTAAAGGAAATAGATTCATTGGTCAAAGAAAATGTTAAATACAACAACTCCTTAACACAAAACATCCAGGAAATCTGGAACACCATGAAAAGAATAATAGGGATAGAAGAAGGAGTTCGGCTCAAAGGCAGAGAAAATATATTCTACAAAATCATAGAAGAAAACTTTCCAAACCTAAAGAAGGACATGCCTATGAAGGTATAAGAAGCTTACAGAACACCAAATAGACTGGACTGGAAAAAAATGCCATATAATAATCAAAACACTAAACATACATAATAAAGAAAGAATATTAAGAGCTGCAAAGGAAAAAGGCCAAGTAACATATAAAAGCAAACCTATCAGAATTACATCTGACTTCTCTCAATGGAAACCATGAAAGCCAGAAGGTCCTGGACAGATGTGCTGCAGACACCAAGAGATCATGGACGCAAACCCAGACTACTATATCCAGCATAGCTTTCAATCACCATCAATGGAGAAAACAAGATGTTCCATGATAAAACCAGATTTAAATAATACCTATCAACAAACTCAGTCTTACAGAAAGTACTAGAAGGAAAAATCCAACCAAAGGAAGCTAGCTGCACCCACAAAAGCACAGGCAACAGATAACCTCACACTAGCAAATGACAAAGAAGGGAAACACACAAATACTACCATTGAAAATTAACAAGAATTAACAATCACTAGTCTTAAATATCTCTTAATATCAATGGACTCAATTCACCTATAAAATGACAAGGTCTAAGAGAATGGATATGAAAACAATATCCATCCTGTTACATACAAGAAACACACCTCAACCTCAGAGACAGACAGCACCTCAGAGTAAAGGGTTGGGAAAAGATTTCCCAACCAAATGGACCTAAAAAACAAGCGGGTATAGTTATCCTAATAGCTAACAAAATAGAATTCAAACTAAAATCAATCAGAAGAGACAGAGAAGGACGCTTCATACTCATCACAGGAAAAATCCATCCAGATGAAGTCTTAATCCTGAACATCTATGCCCCAAATACAAGAGCACCCACATATGTAAAAGAAACATTACTAAAGCTTAAATCACACATCAAACCCCACACACTGATAGGAGGATACTTGAACACCCCCCTCTCCCCAATGGACAGGTCAACCTGACAGAAAGTTAACAGAGAAATAAGAGAACAGATGTAAGGACTCAAATGGACTTAACAGACATCTATAGAACTTTTCTCCCAGAAACAAAAGAATATATCTTCTTCTCAGCATTTCATGGAAACTTCTTGGAAAGTGACCACATACTTGGTAACAAAGCAAACCTCTACAGATACAAAAAAAATTGGAATAACCCCCAGTATCTTATCAGATCACCATGGCTTAAAGTTAGAATTCAACAACACTTGTTGCAGAAAGTCTACAATCTCATGGAAATTGAACAGTGCTCAAGTGAATAACTCCTGGGCCAAGGAGGAAATAAAGAAATTAAAGACTTCCTAGAATTCAACAAAAATGAAACAATTATCCCAAACTATGGGACACTATGAAAGCACTGTTAAGAGGAAAGTTCATAGCACTGAGTGCCTACATAAAGAAAGTGGAGAAATCTCACACTAGTGACTTAACAGCACACCTGAAAGCTCTAGAACAAAAAGAAGCAGGCTCATCCAGGAGGAGATAATCAAATTGAGGGCTGAAAAATCAATAAAATAGAAACAAAGAAAATAGAAAGAATCAATGAAACAAAGAAAAAACAAGATAGACAAACCCTTATCCAAATTAATCAAAAGGCAGAGTGAGAACATCCAAATCGACAAAATCAGAAATGAAAAGGGGAACATTACAACAAACACAGAGGAAATCCAGACAATCATTATATCATACTTTTAAAATCTGTACTCCACAAAATTGGAAAATGTAAAAAATGGACAATTTTCTGGATAGGTACCACATACCAAAATTGAATCAAGACCAAATAAACAATTTAAATAGACCTATAACCTGCAAGGAAATAGAAGCAGTCATCAAAAGCCTCCCAACCAAAACAAAACAAAAAAAAGCCCAGGGCCCAATAGTTTCAGCACAGAATTCTACCAGAACTTCAAAGAAGAACTAATGCCTGTACTTTTCAAATTGTTCCACACAATAGAAACAGAAGGAACACTGCTGAACTCTTCATGAGGCTACAGCTACAGTTACCGTCATACTGAAACCACACAAATATTCAACCAAAAAGAGAATTACAAACCAATCCCCCTCGTGAACATCGATGCAAAAATACTCAATAAAATACTGGCAAACTGAATCCAAGAACACATAAAAAAAATCATCCATCATGATCAAGTAAGTAGGCTTCATCCCAGCGATGCAGGGATGGTTCAACATATGAAAATCTATCAATATAATCTACCATATAAACAAAGTGAAAGAAAAAAAATCACATGATCCTCTCACTAGATATTGAAAAAGCATTCAACAAAATACAACACCCCTTCATGATAAGAGTCCTGGAGAGATCAGGGATACAAGGAACGTGTCTAAACATGATAAAAGCAATATACAGCAAGCTGACAGCCAACATCAAATTAAATGGAGAGAAACTCAAAGCAATTTCACTAAAATCAGAACAAGACAAGGCTCTCCACTCTCTCCATATCTATTCAACACAACTGAAAGGGGTACAGAGCTAAATAGAGAACTCTCAACAGAAGAATCTAAATGGCCAAAAGACACTTGAGGAAATATTCAGCATCCTTAGCCATCAGAGAAATACAAATCAAAACAACTCTGAGATTCCATCTTACACCTAAAAGAATGGCCGAGATAAAAACACTGATGATAGCTTATGCTGGAGGGGTTGTGTGGTAAAGGGAACACTTCTGCATTGCTGGTGGAGTGCAAACTTGTACAGCCACTTTGGAAATCAATATGGCTATTTCTCAGAAAATGGAAATCACCCTACCTCAAGACTCAGCAATACCACTCTTGGGCATATACCCAAAGGATTCTCAATCATACTATAAGGACATTTGCTCAACTATGTTTATAGCAGTATTATTCATAATAGCCACATAGTTATGAAGGCTGTGAGCTACAACAGCTAGCCTGGAACAACATGGGAGAAATCAACCACTTTTCAAAAAAACATTTTTTATGGTTTATTAAACTTTATTTTATGTGCATTAGTATGAAGGTGTCAGATCCCCTGGAACTGGATTTTCAGACAGTTGTGAGCTGCCATGTGGGTGCTGGGAATTGAACCCAGGTCCTCTGGAAGAGTGGTCAATGCTCTTAACCGCTGAGCCATCTCTCCAGCCCCAGCCACTTTTTGACTGGGCTTAAAGGCTGCTCCACAAAGTGGAATCCATTCCTGGTAACGAGCAGGGCCAGAAGTCCACTGCTGGCTGTCAGAGGCACTAGAGGAGAACCTAGTACTATAATCCTGCTAAATTAACACAGTGATAAACTGCCCCTAAGCTCTTATCCTTATTATACTCACAGTGCACCTCTTAACCTTCAGTGGAGCAGCTTCCTTTCAAAGGAGGTGGAATCTAACTTAGAGACTTAGAACTGGTCATTGTGTCAAGAATAAGAGGCCTTAGGGTGCTCAGATCTAAACAAGACACCTATGTCACATTCCCTGAGCTCAAGGGTCATGGCAGAAAGAGTCAAGAGAAGGTGGACATCTGTGGTGAAACAGGGCAGCTTCACACACCAACCCACAGTGTCTGTGGCTGTATATACAAGATCTGTACAAGATCCCTCAGGGCTCAGGATATTTATGCAGAAGTGAAGACAGAAAGATTGTAAGAGTCAGAGGTGACATGGCAGATGACTCCCAGGAAACAGTGTCTTCCAGATACAACAGATGCTCATATAAACTCACAGAGACTGTGACATCATGCATAAGCCCTGCACAGGCTCAAGACAGACAGCTCAAAGCACTGGGGGGGGGTGAGGGAGGTGGACACGGGACCCTACCCTAACCAAGACATACCTGCTGGCAAAGGGAAAATCAGCCTTGCCAATGGAGCGCATATCAACCACACTCCAGGATAGGTCCCCAGCCCAGGAGTAGTTGGCCAACACAAAATGAACTCAGTGACATTTCTGAGGACTTTTTGCTTCATTTTGCTTTGTTTTGGTATTTTTGTCTTATTGATCTTTTGCCTGTTTGTTTTGATTAATGTTTTTGTGTGCCTTTTTTTGAAAGAGAGAAGGAACATAAAGTTAAAGTTGGGTGGGTAGGGAGGTTGGGAAGTGTTGTGAATAACTTTTTGTATATTGTGAAGATTTGTCACTCAGATTAGTTTAATAAAAAGCTGAACAGCCAACAGCTAGGCAGGATTTGAGGGGTAAAAAGGACACTGGGAAGAAGATAGTCTTAGTTTATTTCTTGCTTTTTAATAATCAAAATTTTTAAATTAAATTTAATTTTTTTAAAAACCCTATCTTTTCTCATTTTATATGCCAAATCCATTTCCCACTCCCTCCCTTCCTCCTGTTCCCTCTCCCTTCTCCCCTCATTCCCCCATCACACCCTCCATCCACTCCTCAGAGAGGAGTCAACAAAGTCTAGCACATTACACTTTGAGGCAGCACCAAGGCCCTCCTGACTCTATCTAGGGTGAACAAGGTATCCCTCCAGAGAGAATAGGCTCCAAAAAGCCAAAACAAGCAGTAGGGATAAATCCTGGTCTTACTGCCTGTGGCCCCTCAGTCTGCCCCAGCCATGCAGCTGTCACCCACATTCAGAGGGACTAGTTTGGTCTTATGCTGGTTCCCTTGCTGTTAGGCAGGAGTTGGTGAGCTCCTATTAACTTAGGTCAGCTGGTTCAGTGGGTGTCCCCATCATGGTCTTGACCTCTTTGCTTGTATTCTCTCTCTCTCTTCCCTCTCTTCAACTGGACTTTGGGAGCTCAGCCCAGTGCTATGCTATGGTTCTCTGGGATGCCTGAGTTTTAAATGACATTTTCTTTGGTGGAATGGAAAAACTTCAAGAAATGCAAGGAACAAGAAGAAAGCACAGGCTTTTCAAATAGATTTCCACTTTACAGTTTCTTAGGTGTCCTGAGGACCTAGGATAGAAACAGTGAAGTCCCCATTTCTCTCCAGCTTTGAAAGCCCTCTGTAGACAGAGGCTGTTTGTTCATTTTCTAGCCACCCAAACCCAAAATAACCACACAGAAACTGTATTAACGGCAACACTCCTAGGCCAATGACTATAGTGTATTCCTAGCTAGCTCTTAAATCTTAAATTAACCCATTCCTCATATTTTGTATTTTACCGCGGTTTACCTACCGGCAAGGTTCCGGTGGTGTCTGGAGTCTCCCTGATTTTGCTTTCTTTCCTCCTCTATCTGCTTGGAATTTCTGCCTAGCTCTATTCTGCCCTGCTGTGGACCAAAGCAGCTTTATTCATTAACCAATAAAAACAACACATCTACAGAAGGACTTCCCACACCAGCCACCTGTACACAGTTTTTGGTCCATCCTTGCTCTCATCAGGTTATTTTGAAAGTTACACACAGCACATGAAGTGAAAATCAGTCTAAGATGTGTGTGCCATTGATTGCTATGTAAGGATTCATGCTCGCTGTCACTCTGGAATGTCACCTGCTGTTCAGTACCCTAGGACTTAGGCAGGAAAGGACATTTAGGTTCCAGAAGTGGCATAACCCCAAGTGGCTAAGACAGACAACTGGGCCTTCTACTTTCAGCAAACTCCATTTAGAACTAGAATAGTGGACAAGCTAGGGACAATTTCCAAAAAGAATAATTCCTTTCTCTTTCACAAGAAATTTTTAATTTCCCCACAGAAAACAAAGTCACTCAGTAAAAGTGGAAGGGCAGTCTTACAAGAGGAGGCTTCAGGGCTGAGGGAAGTTTGAAGTTTGCAGCTATGTTTAAATTGACTTAATTTTAGAACAGTTTAGGTTTTAAGTTTATTTACAGATAAGATGTTCCCATGCACCCCACACCTCCTCTCCCTTGCACACTCACCTGATGTGTCTGTCACACTTAGTGAGCATAACATGGCAGGCTTCACTTAGATTTCTGTAGACAGAGGTTTCTGTCCCACCCAAGTTCTGCAGCTGTTCAGCCCCAAAGAATCACAGAGGTTTATATTAATTATAAATTGCTTGTCCTATTAGCTCAGCCTCATCATTAACTAGCTCGTACAACTTGAATTAACCTGTAATTCTGGTCTGTGCTAGCCACGTGGCTTGGTACCTTTTATCAGTGAGGCATTCTCATCTTGCTTCCTCTGCATCTGGCTGACAACTGCAGACTGAGCGCCTTTCCTCTTCTCAGAATTCTCCTAGTTTGGTCACCCGCCTATACGTCCTGCCTGGCTACTGGCCAATCCGGTTTTGTTAAACCAAAACAAGCGACAAATCTTTCCAGGGTACGAGAGCATTATCCCACAGCAGATTTCCCTGAATATTCTTTTTCTACTGGAAATACTTCTGTTGTTGCTGTTTTGCTATGTAGTTGAAGCTGGTCTCCAACTCTATCCTGCCTTAGGCTCTTTAGAAGCAATTGTAAGATCACATATGTGAGCCAGTACATTTTGCTTGGGGACAAGATTTCACTATATATATCAAAGCATACTCTGGCTCTAGATTAGAGTCCTAGTACCACAAAAGAAAAAGCAAAAACAGGAGTTAGGGAGATGGCTCAGCCAATAAAGCATCTGCTGCCCAAGGGTGAGTTAACTGAGTTTGGCTCCCTGGCACCTACATAGATTCAGACCAGGGGATTCCCAGGGCAAGCCGGTTTAGACTAGTTGAATCAGTGAGCTCCAAGTTCAAGGAAGATATTCTGTCTCAATACATAAAGAAGAGAGTGACCGAGAAAGACCGCACATGATGCTAGCTGCTGGTTTCCACATGCATGCACATATATGTGAACATGTGTACAAAGGAAAACAAAAAGCAAAGTTAGGTCACATGACACCTTCTCCACATTCTCTAGGGAGGTAGCTTCACATATTGTTACATCTCACTTTCCTTCCTGGGATGGTGTGTCATCCAAAATGGTTATTATCAACCAAAATGACTGCAGCTCTAGATTTTACCATGTGAAGCAGGGAGAAACACTAGCCGCTGA
>LOEQ01001069.1:28910-43315 GCA_001685075.1 Bramus lutescens
CTCGGCAGGGCCTCTCCAGAAATGTCTGATGCTGTACCCAGCCTTGTCTGTGAAGGATAATAAAATGCATCCCAGGCTGTCCTGGCAGTCTGTGGTAAACAGGAGGGCGAGTACTCTGACATTATGACAGAATTTTCATCAATATGGATGCCAAACCTATTTATACCACTGTGGAATGGCTCTTGCTCACCCCATCATATCAAAGCCCACGTCACTGAGGAAATACATTTTGTCCCTAACCTAGACTCTCAGTCAACACAAAGTTCTTAGTTTTTAGACAGTCATCTGGATGAATTTAGGCTTGTTTATATACTTGATTTGAATCAGGGTCGCATTTTGTGGCCCAGTCTAACCTTAAACTTTTATAATCCTCCTGTCTTCACCCCATGCATGCCTCTGGGATTGCAGGCAAGAAGCCAGCACACTTAGAATCTTAGGCCCATGGAAGAGTTTCATGAGATTTGTGGCTATCCATGAAAGGGTATCTTGACTCTAATCAAAGTCTCACAAAGTTTCACCCCTAAAAGGAAAGTAAGGGAAAGAGCAGCTTTCTGGGATTTTCTTCTAAGATCAACACTGTGTAAGGGCTTCCATCACAACCGTGTATCTTACTGAGTGACGCCAAATTCTATATCAAGCTTCCTCCAGGGTAACCAAGACTTCTGCACATAATGGATTCAAGTCTGTCTTCGCAGTTAGTACTCAGGATAGAAGGTCATGTTTGAGGTCATTAACATACTCCCAACTGTCAGTGTTTCTTCTTTCCCACTATTTTAGTTCAAAAGTGAAGCATCTGGGAGTATAAAAACTGCGAATCCCTACTTAAATATTTAATAGTATTATATGGTTAACCTTGGTGAAAATCTTCAGTAATTCCAAAAACTTGGAAGCCACAGTAAGAACAGTTGCTCCTTCACAGTCTCCACTGAAAGCCCAGGAAGGTACATGACAAAGGCCTTCTCAAACTCTCAGAGACCTAAGGTGGAAAGTAAACTCCCTCTGAGCCACCTGGAAACCAGAGCAAGAGGGAAGATTGTGAGCAAGGGACAGGCTAATTAGAGCTCAATGTCAAAGTGGCACTTTCAGAGCAAATCTTAACGGCTTTGAGGAGTAGGGTGAGGAAGAGATGCAAGCAACTGCCAGAGACCACCACGTCCACCAAAGGGGCCAATGTTCTGAGAGAATCCTCTCAACAGCAGCTAACAGATGAGTGAACCTCTATCCACCTCTTCAGAGTCATCAGGCTGACTTGCACAACCAACAAAGTTTGATTTAGAAATTCTCAGATTCTAAAAAGTCAGTAAGACAAGGCCGAGGGGATTCTTTGACTTCCCTGACTGGAAGAATCAGGTATCTTTTACTCTCAGAAACCAAGAGCCACACCCCCAAGAAATCAGTTTGTAGTTCAACAGGTCTGACCGCTTTAATCCTCAAAAGCAGCTCTCTAGCACACTGGAGGTTCATAGGTAGTGACAACCGGCCAAGTCCAGCAAAAGTCACAGCACGGCTGGCCTAGCTTCACACCCATTCAGTCTCAGGGCAGTAGATCTCAGGATACTTTGAGAAAGCACTTGCTCAGAGATGCACCACTCCAAAGGTAGCCTTAGAAGTCACCACCAGTGATCCCAACCAACAGCCAGGCTCAGCACTTCAGCAGCAAGCTAACATTTCAAGCTCTTAACTCAGCAATGTTGGAACTGAATCAAGGGATCTCTCCACCCTAATTTACAGGTGATCTTGACAACAGTTCAACATACTGCAGGATCTACCACCTGCTGCCTGGCGCTGAGTCTGTCTGGGTAAGGCTACGGAACAAGCAGAAACACCCCCACAGACCCAGTCTCTTCTTAGAGTGCAAGAGATTAGGAGCAGAGAAGCACTGGATGACCTACCTGCCATCCTGGTCTGAGGTCCAGGTCACTGACTGCCCCTCGGGTTTAGTTCTATACCATATCCTGATGGCATGAGGAAAGTCAGTGGCTGTCTGAGCCCCCGGCCTCCTGATCCGTAAGCTCCAATGGTCAATGTCAAAGAAGAGCTCCCCACAACTAGGAGCCTTGCTGCAGCGAGTGTAGCAGTCGAACTGCTCCCTCCAAGCATCTGCAGGCAGAGCCACCAGGTCACGGACAATCTCACGCCTGAGCTTCTCAGGAGTAGCTGTGAGCTTGGGAGCCTTTGTGAATCTCTCAAGGCCTGGCATAGCAGCCACATCCACCTCCTCTACCTTTAGCACAGATAGATCACAGCAGTCCAACACTAGCAAGAAATCCTCTTTCCCATGATTCCCTGTGTCACAGGAGTACTTTGAGCTAGAGATCTCAGAATCACATTCCCGGTTGTCATGGTTACCATCGTTATCAAAGGCATCTTGATCACCTTTACCACAGACTGCACATTCGTTATACCCCATCGGAGGTGAGAAGGTACTTGCATCCATCTTGGACACATGGCAGGGTTCAGTTGTCCTAAAAGTACAGTCTTTCTCTGACTCCATCTGGATGGTTTCCCGGGAGGAAATTGTCTGTATTTTAAATCTGTTTCCATCTCCAAAGAAAAGAACTATGGTGCCCTCAATGACTCGACTTTCAAAATCCACATCCAGATCCAGGACATAATGCTTCACCAGCATGTGGCTGGTGTTGGCCATGAGAGGCAGATCATCCCGGGCAGGGTCCAGCTTTGTGTCCATGGCGCAGTATGTAGTTGGTGGCTTTGCTGAATCTTGGCCGAGGCTTCCTGTCTCCTCTACTCATTCAGCATCGCAGATGGCTGGCTTACCAAATAAGAAGCACCTGCTCTCACAAGCGATGTTTCCACAACTTCCAGTTCCCTGGCAAAGAAAAAAAAAAGTTAGATGAAATTCCAAATAAGACCCCAAATGTCCCTGCAGCTGTAGCTCCTGCAAGTTGGCCACCTTACCTAGCAATGCCCAGGGTGGCAGATGCTCAGGGGAGAAGAAAGAAGCTTCATTACTGACCTCTAAGCTACTCAGGGACACAGTCCTTGCTTCAGAAAAGAGCAATTCTTATGCAAAACTGCAACTCTTACTGCCTCGTTTTAAAATATATTAAATGTATCCATTCTAATTCTGTGCATCAAAAGGTAAGTGGTTGTTTTTCTACTGTGATTCAAAATAACAAGTGTGAATGAGGGCTAAATGGCCTCATACATTGTATTCTTTGAGAGCAATAATTTAATCCACACAATATAACTCCAGGGATTAATGTGCTTTTCACATTAGGACTCCTCTCCTATCAGCTCTTCCAGTAAATTACAGGGAAATGAGCCAATTTACCAGGAGTGCATTCTGAGTATTCCTTTGAGATTGTTCATGGAGACTTTTCAAATTTATAGTTAAATACTCAAGGTATACATTACATCTTAATAGCTGAAAACCCATTAACATTCTGGGTAATAGCTTTCTTGTGGCAAACAAAAGGTCTCATTTGGAAAAAAAAGTATGCAAATATCTATAAAAGGAAGGAGAGAAATTAAAATGTAGAAGCAGATGTTGCAATACAATGCACAAGTTCTTCAGAAAAGTTCTGAATCAAAATGTATTCTTACCTGATAGCAACACAGCTAAGGGGAGAGTTATTGGCATCATTTCAGACCTGACATGTACCTGATTTCCTTTAGCATGTGCTGCTTTTCTTTTACCAGACAATGGAAAACAAATGTTGGGAAAAAAAATAAACCATGATGACAGGGGGGAATATCTAAATGTTTGTGTCTTAAAACCACCAAGGGAGCTTCTTTGTTAGCTCCACCTTTTGCACGATCTCCACTGAACTCAGCATCTACAAATAATAAATTGGATAAAGCTGTCAACTGCATCACTAATGGGAAATTGCTGGTATCTGGAGCAGTTAACACATACTAAATACACTAGTTTGTTGACTGGGCTTTTTTTACGGGGGGACTTTTGAGGTAGGGTCTCATATACACTACGGCCAACCTAGAACCTTCTATGTAGTCCAGGCTGTCCTCAAATTCCCAACAATTCTCCTGCCTCTGTCCCTGAGTGCTGGGGTCATAGGAATAAACTATCATGCCATTGTATGCTTAGACTTAAAAAAAATAGAACAGGGTGGGGATGGGGTATGGAGGGAAGACGAGAAGTAGGGAGACAGACAGAAAGAATAATGGCTGTACTGTCACAACTGAAGAGACAGCTTAGCATTTATTTCACAGAGACAAAGGTACTCATTAGCAGACCCCAATAGACTCTCACATTTATTTCTGAAAATGTGTATAATTTAAGAGTACACTATGCCCTACAAAGCCATTTTCCGTACTTTGGTTCATGGTGGCAAAGAATAATGATGGGCAGATACCCTGAGAGCCTCATCTTGTCAAGCTGGCTATCAAAACCATCTGTATCAACACCAGGAGGTATTTTTCTGGTGGCCAACTACGGATGCTTCTGAAGTTTGTGAGAAGCTGGGTCTCTGCTGTACAGTCTAGCCCTGAACCCCCACCTCAGTCTCCAAATGCTGCCACTGCTAGTGTTGGCCTCTCACCGACTTTGGTATACTTGGCACTGGACCAGCAAGCCTTGGGTTTTCTTCAGCAGACTCTCCAGTGCTTTCCCTTGATGCCATGCTAAATCTTGCCTCAACCTCTCCAGTCCTACATCTGACAGCTCCTTCTTAGCTCATTACTTAAGCCCCTAGTCTGCTGAGACGATCATGACTCTGAAATGCAGTTATAATTCAAAGAACCTCCAGGTTTTTGTAGTGATGTCTCTTCCTAATGTAGAGGGGACAATATTCTTCTCAATAAAAGGACTGCTGTCCCCTTTGAACCTAACTTTGGGGACTTTTGCATAAAAATCCCAATCCCATTGAGAATGACTGTGGGGACTAAACTTCCTGCACTGTTCCTGGTAAAAGCTGAACTTGAGTGTGATTTACTGAAGGAGCCAAAGGAAAGCGAATTGCAGATGAAATGCACTCACATGGCCATTGGCCAAGGCGGGAACAGGTGAGTGCTCCCAGAAGAGGTGGGCACTTCCTCCAGCCAGGATGTAAGGCTGAAGAGCTGAGAACGCTCTGTGGCCAGGACTGCTGCCTGGAAGCCAAAGAGAACTGAGTGAAGCGGCCTGTGTCACGCAACGCTGTCCATCTCCCTTTGAAGTAAGCTCCAGTCAAGAGTCTCTTCCCACAAGGAAGGGAATGACAGACTGGCAACCAGCATCCCTCTTTACTACACTGTGATCCTTATTTCCTTCGGTATTTTTCTCTTGCCAATATTTCTTTCCCAATAATTCCCTCCTGTTCCTGACATCAGAGCACTCTGTGGGCCTCTATCTTCATAAATGAGCTACCCTGGCCCTGTCGTCTACATTGATGTACACCGTAGTAGGGATCAGACCCAGGCCTTGACACACTTCCCCCACTGACTACATCTCCAGTTCTGTTTGCTAGTGTGACCTGTCTTTATTTCATTGAACTTTAAAAAAAATATATTTTGGGCACACTCAGTCTAGATCTCATTTTACAACTGTAGACACAAGACTCAGAGAGGGCAGCACTTTGCACAAAGTCTGCCATCTCTCTTCTGTTTATGAGGGATGAACTCTTCTACCTGGAATACTTCCCCCGAGGTTGCACAGAGCCTTATTTGCTCTGTCCAGATCACTAAATATCACCTACCTTTTCAGTCAACAGACTAGCAGTTAGTTCCTCTTGTGATCTTTTTTTAATCTTTATTTTTTCCTGGAGGGAGGAAAGTATTTAAAGCCACCCCAGTAGGTAAGAAGCACACTGTCACCTAACTATGTGTAATATGTACACACCCACTAGACCCTGGTGCTGCCCGCCCAGTTCCTCCTTGTATTGGATCTGTGCCTAAACTAAGTCTCCCTTCTCCGGAGTACATAGCTCTCGCTTGTGTCAGCTGAGGTCATGGTCCCACATTTAGGGAACTGACTGGTTGCAAGCACATGTCTGTGGCCACTATGAAAGACTTTCTCAGCAAATGGTGACCATATTTCTAAGAAGTCTGTTGACTTCAGCACTTCTGACTATTGCTGTGTTCTGATTTTAAATCCTGGCCTGCCTCACTGAAGCATTTTCCACTTGCAGTCATAAGCTGTAACATGGAGGAGCCTTCCTCCCCATCAAAACCAATGGTTAGCTCTCCTTGGCTACCCACTGCAGCCTCTGAAGATGAGGAGACAAATAAATAAATAAATAGAGTACAAGAGCCAGGGAAGATGGGGGACACCAAGAAAACAAGGCCTTTTAAATCAGCATGATGAAAACGCACATGAACGCAGAGACTCAAGCAGCAAGCACAGCGCCTGCACAGGTCTGCACCAGGTCCACGGTGTATAGATTCTAGTTTCCAGTTTAGTGTTTTTATTGTTATCTCTGAATGTGGGAATGAATGAGTCTCTAATTCTTATGGCTTCTCTTGGGCTGTTTTCCTTCTGCTTGTTTTGTCTGGTTTTAATGTGCTAATTTTTATTTTATCTTATTATCCCTTGGAAGTGTGTTTTGCTTTCTGACGAGGGACAGAAAGGGAGTAGATCCAGATGAGTGGACGGACAGGTGGAGCAGAATGGGGAGTAGCAGAGGAAAGGAAACCGGAAACCATAATCAGGGCATATTATGTGAGAAAACATTTTCAATAAAAGAAAAAATGTAAACCAAATAAAATAAATTAAAAAAATCCAGCAAATGCTCTGAAAGACAAATGGTCGACCAGATGAAAGACACTTTCTGGGCACAATTCCTTAGATACATATGATCACAGGAACATAGCCAAATGAGATAGATTGGATGAAATTGCAGTCAGAAAGAAGCTTATCCTAAGTTCGTCCACACCACTTTGTATCTAGAAGTGGGATGTTAACACTAGCAACTTCTTTCCCTCAGTAGTTCTGAAATATACACGGGCAGCCAGGTGTGGTGGTGCATGCCTGAATGTCAGTGTCCAGGAGGCTGAAGCAGCCTGAGCTCTAGGCCAGCCTTCAGTGCACAGCTGACCCCCATTCTCAAAGCCAAAGGTCAAACAAAATGAAGAGTGACCGGGGCACCAATTGCCCCTGCTGCTGTAGTGTGCCCGTGCACACGTCCCACAGGCCAGCCTTGAACTCTCTCACTTGTCACCATTGGAATTCTCACAACATTTTCACCAACTCAGAGTCTACAGAGATCAGTGCACACCTGCACTGCACACTCCTACTTTCTGGGTCAATCACTCCAAATCCCCCTGCCTGGCATAACTATCCCACCTACGTTCTTCAGTTTGTTTTTTCTGGTGCAGCTTTTCTGACCCTTTAGTCTTACTTTGTGCTCTGGGTTGTCTCATCTAGACTGCCTCTTAAAATTTGGCTTAAATAGCCGGGCGGTGGTGGAGCATGCCTTTAATCCCAGCACTTGGGAGGCAGAGGCTGGGCATCTCTGTGAGTTTGAGGCCAGCCTGGTCTACATAGCAAGTTCCAGGACAGCCAGGGCTGTTAGAGAAACCCTGTCTCAAAAAGAAATTGGCTTAAATTTGAAAAAACATTACTATTTTTAATAATAATTCATTCTTTTTATACTTATCACAGTTGCAGATGCCATGGCACAGATGTCAATCAACCTATTTTGGGTTTTCTATTTATACGCTTTTTTGCTTCATGATTATACTGGTATGTTTTCAAATTTTCTTCTCCATTCCTGTTTTCCCTGTACTGACTGGTAAGTCATACAGTCTATTTCTTTTCCTTAAAATCCCAATTTAAAGTCAATCTCTAGCAGCCTTCAAAACACAAGGCCCTCAGAAAGTTCCAACTTCTTCCTCGCTCCACGCCAGCTGCTGAACATTGCTGCTGACACCTTACTGTCCAGACTGATTTTCATGGTCCCCAGCCAATGTTTTCAGGCCAATATTTATTTGAACAAGTATGTTTGCTCACCTGCTTCCTTACAATAACTGACTCATCCATCCTTCTCTTTCCTTCTGTGTTCAACGCTGTTCTGGTTGTTGCATGATAAAAATAACCTTGTAGCTTTGGGTAGTAACCATCTTGTCCTACCCTGTAGCTGAAGAATCTGAATTGTAGCCAGCGGGGCCATCCTTCTACAACTCCTATGTCTTGTAATCCAGTGGGACTCAGATGACAAACCTGTCTGGAGGGTCTGATGACCCAGGAAGGCTACACAACAACTATCTCACATAGGTGTCTCATGTTGCAGTCAGGGGCCCCCAGAACAAGTATCCCAAACAACCTACAAGCACAGCATGACCTTAAGCCTTGAAAGTCAGTATAGTTATCACTTCTCCTTACTCTGTGTGTATGTGTTTGTGAGACAGAAGGAGGGAGGGAGGGGGGGAGGGGGAGAGAGAGAGAGAGAACACACAGGTACAGGTGAAGTTGCCCCTGCATGCAGGTATGAAAGGCAGAGGTAAATGTTGAGTGTCTTCTACCACATACAACTTTATTTTTGTTTGTGTTGGATAATTTTGTGTCAACTTTACATAAACAAAAGCCATCTGAGAGGAGGGAACCTCAATTGAGAAGATGCCTCAAGATTGGGCTGCAGGCAAAACTATAGGCATTTTCTTAATAACTGATAGGGGAAGGCCAAGCTCATTGTGGGAGGTGCCATCCCTGGGCTGGTGGTCCTGGGTTCTATAAGAAAGCAGGCTGAGCAAGCCAGGGGGAGCAAGGCAGTAAGCAGCACTCCTCCATGGCCTCTGTCTGCATCAGCTCATCTCCCAGTTTCTGCCTGTCTGAGTTCCTACCCTGACTTCCCTCAATGATGAACAGTGTTTGTATAATGTGAATGGTTTAAGCCAATAAACCCTTTCACCCCCGAGTTGCTTTGGTCATGGTATTCATCACAGCAACAGTAACTCTAAGATACAGTGTGAGTGTGTGTACATGTGTGTATGTGCACATGCTTGTGCATACACAAAGACCAGAAAAGGGCATCAGATCACATAGAGCTGGTGTTACATGACCAGCTTCTTGTACCGGTGCTGGGATCCGAACTCCAGTGTCCATGATTGTACAGCAGGTGCTCCTAATCACTGAGCCCTCTCTGCAGCCCTCCAACTAGTGATTTTAGACAGGGTCTATCACTGATCTGAGACCACCGTAGCAGTTAGACTGGCTGTCAGCCACAGGCAGGATCCCCCTGTCTCCACTCCCGGTGCTGGGATTCCAGACATCATTTTGAGAGAAGAATCAAAGGCCAGTACAGATTTAAGAAAAGAGGAACTGATTTTTTTCCCTTATGCATGGGTGATGAAAGATTATACAACAGAGGACATAGGGAGATGGAAAACACAATTAGGATCATTGTAGGAAAATATAATCTGCTCAACTTCCCATGTCTCTAAGTCAGGAGGAAAGTGGTAGCTTGAATGTAACTGGTCCCAGAAGCTCATAAGGAATGGCACTACTGGGAGGTGTAGCTTTGTTGGAGGAAGTGGTCACTGTAGATAACATGCTCAAGCCATGCGTGTGATATCTCAGAGCACTTCCTGCTGCCTTGGGGTCTCCAGCACCATGCCTGTCTGCATGCCACTATGATAGTTGCACCGCAATAATGAACTAAACCTCTGAAAATGTAAGCTGCCCCAATTGGTTTTCCTTTATAAGAGCTGCCATGGTCATGGTGTCTCTTCACAGCAATAGAATGCTCTAATATGACGAGGAGCCTGTGGGAAACTCTTCCACCACCTGCGTGTGAAAGGTCTTAACTGAATCCTCATTAGATGGCGGTACAGATTCTGAGGCTGATACCATTTCCACTTAGCACTCCAGACAAACTCTGCCACCTCCTTTTGCTGTCATTAGTTATGGTTCTGCCTGTCTTCACACGCACCTGCCGTGTTTTCCTTATGACGCTCTCTGTGTCATTTAGCACATGTGAATGAGGACTTGCATTTTACTTCCCTAAGACTATTTCAGTCTGAAGACGTAGGAACTCTGCTCACGTACAGCAAGCCTCAGGTAGACAGCAAACTTCCTCGACTCTTTATTAGGAGAGAATAAATTCCTTCTCCACTGAGTGTGGGAGTCACCACCCTTTCATGGTTTGGGGCTTTATGTAGCTCCACTTGGTTCTCTTGTGCACCGGGTGACCAACTGTGACAATCTCCTCTTATTAGGCCTGCACAGCACAACACAGTCTTGGTTCTGCATCTGTCCAATACCGTTCTCCCATTAATGGGAGTACCAAGACTAATCCTCCACTATCATCATCACACATTCTAAAGAGTGGTGACCTGTGCACACAAATCAAGGTAAGCAAAACCGGAGAGGCGGACACTGACACTCACCCAAGAGAATGACACGGGCTTCATCATCCTATTTCTTCTCCCAAGATCAGGTTCTACCTAACTGGCCCTGGGCTGAGCAGCTAAAACTTGAATTAAACTTGCAACCTTTACTGACTAAAGAAACCAAGAATGGCCTCTAGGACAAATAGCGCAGTCAGCACAGTGGAAGGGGTTAGTTAGGCAGGAAGTCTCTGTAGGTCATCAATCTAGCTTTACACATGCTGGTCAATAGTCTGTAAAGAACCAGACTTGGACCAGAGAAAGAAGGCCATGTGCTAACTTCGAGTCTGACCCATACATATGGAGAAAGACCCATTTCCCATGGCTGTGCCCATATCAACAATAGACATCCAATCAGTACTTATACTGCTACCTACAAAAGGAAACTTTAGAACTGAAGAATAATAATATGGAAATCTACTAGACTGTTTTTAATAGCTTAGAGATGCACAGTAAAGAGTAAGGAGGGGAAAACAGTCATACATGTTTAATTCAATCTGTAAAACAGAAAAAAATGTTGAAAGAAATGAACACAGCACCCCAGGTATCTTTGGGATAAAAACCAAAGGTTAAAAATCAACAGAATTTGAATCTAAAAAGATCTAGTAAAACAAAACGAGAGTGCAAAACAAGGTAAGGGGCCACGACAAACACAGTACAACCAGTTCCTAGATCCAGATCCAAACACTGTAAGGGGCCACGACACACAGAGTACAACCAGTTCCTAGATCCGGATCCAAACACTGTAAGGGGCCACGACACACACAGTACAACCAGTTCCTAGATCCGATCCAAACACTGTAAGGGGCCACGACACACAGAGTACAACCAGTTCCTAGATCCAGATCCAAAAACCGTAAGGGGCCACGACACACAGAGTACAACCAGTTCCTAGATCCGGATCCAAACANATCCAAACACTGTAAGGGGCCACGACACACAGAGTACAACCAGTTCCTAGATCCAGATCCAAAAACCGTAAGGGGCCACGACACACAGAGTACAACCAGTTCCTAGATCCGGATCCAAACACTGTAAGGGGCCACGACACGCACAGTACAACCAGTTCCTAGATCCGGATTCAAACACTGTAAGGGGCCACGACACACAGAGTACAACCAGTTCCTAGATCCGGATTCAAACACTACTTTCCAGTGAAAGGGACCAGGCTCCTCAGACAAACAGATGTTTATAGGACAGGGTGGGGGAACCCAAGATGAGTCTAGAGGGTGGCAGTTGATTCTAGACGAAGTCAAGTGACAACCAAGACTAGCCACCACAGATTCTTCCAGGGGGACAAAGGAAGGAGAGTCTTGAAGAGACAGGAGCCAACCTGAAGAGCTCCTAAAGGCTGGACCAGGGAGCATAAAGCAAACAGTGGTGATATATTGGGTTAGAACCCAAAGAAAAGCAATGCCACCTATGAGTCTATTCTCATATAAACATAAGGCTGACCACATGAATGAATATGCCCTCTTACAGTAGACTCAGCAAATGACAGGGAACAGGAAAGGGGAAATACCATTCTCAGCAGAGAAACCCAGATATCTTCACACCGTCAAGTTCAGCCTCAGCATAGTCAGAGAAACCCAGGAATCTTCACACAGTTCAGCCTCAGCATCACTGAGGTGCCAGTCCCCACTTTACACCCTGGTAGCATGCAGTGAGAAGGGCACTTTGTACTGGATGGTAGACCTCAGGCTACCTTTATCCTTCTCAGAGACCAGGTAGCACCCACTGCAGCCTCTATCCAGTCTTCTGCAGTTCGTTCTCTCTGACATTCAGCTGTGAACAAGGCCAGTTAACCCCACCACCACTTGCTATTGCAGGTAAGTTTATACTCCTACCTAGTATTTGATCCCTGAGCATGAGGGCTAAACCAGACTAAGTTATGTGGTGTGAAACTTCCTGCCACAGCTAGACACAAAAGTCAGAAACTCCCTTTGATCTCCGGGTTTTCTGAGGGCGTATCCCTCCCTTCAGGATCTGTCATGTGATGAAGCGCCTAAGTTTTGAGGAAAGGTTTCTCTCTCCCTTTCAGGCTGCACACTGCTGTCTGCTGTTAGCTTCCTCCCAAGTGCTCTCCTACTTCAAAAGTCTCAATCCATGGGCCTTGCTGCGGGTCTCTCCTGCCTAAAGCAGCTCATTCTGAAGGGTAACTGTGTTAGCTCCTTTCTCAGACCTGCCGAATCTGGCCTGCATTCTTGTTATGACACCCAAAACCACACTTCTCTGGGCATGAGAAAATACCATACATGTTCACATTGACAGACATCCTAAAAACGCTAGGCCAGTACTGAACAATGGAGTGAGGCCCCTGAACAGCACGTGTGGGAGATACAGTTCCAGTCTGATGTAAAATGTGCTAAGACAGAAAAAAAAAAACAATAAAAGGATATTAATGAAAATACTACAGTTAAAAGTTTACACAAAGACAACCTTTTAAATTTAATAAATATATATTACACAAGAAAGACTAGGGAAGCTGGTGATGACTATGTGGTAATAACCTTCACTATCTTTGTAACTTTTTGATAAACCTACTCGTATTTCAGAAGTAACCATTTATTTTTAAAATTGTGGCCACTGTGGTGGTATATGTCACCAATCAGGGCACTGACAAGGGTAAGAGAGCAAGCAGCTCAGGCCCAGCCTTCCAGAGCAGGGAGCCCTTGTCTCAAAAAGATTGACATATTCCAAATTAGGTGAAACAAACTTAAAGTTCAAAGAATCTGGTAAGTGAGAGCATGATAAATCTAAAGAATGCCAACCAAACTACATCACTATTAAACTTCAAAAAAAAAAAAAAGAAAGAAGGAAAAGAGAGAGAGGAAGAAGAAGAAAATCTTAAAAATATCCAGAATAAATGATACAAACCTCACAGGGAGCCTGATGCATTGATACATTCAAGACTGACTTCTCACACACAAGGTGGCCTCAGAAGATAGGAGGCTAGTCTAGCTTTTAAGTGCTAAATGGAGGGACAAGCTTTCTTCAAGTATATGCCTTAAGTCTTCTACTGCCAACTGTACTTGTCAAGATGGCAGCCCATTCCTGGTAATCATTAAGAGTGACAACAAGTGGAGTTGGAATTAATTTTTACTTTATTCAAAATAGAAATATCCTATTAATTTAAAACAAATACAATATAAGACTAATGCTTCCTCCAAAATGTATACTTCCTTCTTCCTCCAAGAAGTCTCATAAACACTAGCTAAGATGAGGTAGCCCGGTGAACAACCATCTCTTAAAGACAGAGGTGGCTCCCAGCTTTCCAGCCCTTGGACCTGTGCAGCACACTTTCCTGTTTCCCCAGTGTGGGGATGCTGTTCTCCGGCGTCCTTAAAGAGTTCGTACAGTTTAAAGCTGAAGTTGTTAGAAACAGCAGAATCAGTTTGACACAAGAACCACCATCAACTCCCAGACAGTTTTAGCCTTTGCACCCTGGCTGCTTTCCCTTGATTTCTTGGGTTCCAGGACTACAACTCTAAGCTTTTCCCCTTTGCTCTTTTTTTTTTTCACTGTGAATAAAATGCAGTGTTGAACAACAGAAAACTGTGTCCAAAGTACCGGGATATTCAGAATTTAAATTCCCCCTGGAGCTGTAACTCCAACCACACCCCCCATGTGTGTATAAACTACAATAGGGTCTTTCATTGCAGAACTCAGACCCATGAGGCAATTTCATCCATCACTGAGTAAATACTGCAGGAAATGTAGTCAAATGGGGATTTGACTTTATTCCCTTAACTATAAATAAAAATATGTAGCGCTTTGCAGGATTACCACATGTGGTAGCATGTCAGCTCAAGCAATCTCTAGACCCACCTGTAAGAACTGTGCTGATCCTTGTCTGTCAGCACTTTCAGGAAGCACAGGAGTAACCGCCTGCAGTCAACCACGTGTGAAAGACCCTACTGTGATGTGTGCAGAGCATAGACCATCCTGGGGAGACCCTACTGTGTGTGAAGTGTGCAGAGCTTAGACTGTCCTGGGGAGACCCTACTGTGATGTGTGCAGAGCTTAGACCATCCTGGGAAGACCCTACTGTTTGTGATGTGTGCAGAGCTTAGACGTCCTAGGAAGACTCTACTGTGATGTGTCTAAAGAGCTTAGACCGT
>LOEQ01001069.1:53452-64644 GCA_001685075.1 Bramus lutescens
CACACACACATCAAGGGTCAGACACCTCTGCAGAGG
Organism: Bramus lutescens; assembly: GCA_001685075.1. Lineage (NCBI taxonomy): Eukaryota > Metazoa > Chordata > Mammalia > Rodentia > Cricetidae > Bramus > Bramus lutescens. Next base: position 53,489 of record LOEQ01001069.1, read on the forward strand.
TCACCCACCCAGCACCCCCCTCCCACACACACACATCAAGGGTCCAACACCTCTGCAGAGGTCACCCATCCAGCACCCCTCCCACACACACACAGCAAGGGTCCAACACCTCTGCAGAGGTCACCCACCCAGCACCCCTCCCACACACACACAGCAAGGGTCTGACACCTCTGCAGAGGTCACCCACCCAGCAGTGACACAGGACATGTAGGGTCTGTACTCAGTCCCACTGGAAGAAGCTCTGACTAAACCTTGGCACAGAGGAAGGCAGAAACTGCTTCAAGAACTGAGAAAAGAGGAGAATGACTCCTGGCCCTTCTTGTTCCTTACTGTTTCCAGGAGCTAGATACAATAATTTATTCTGATAATTCTTCATAGGAAAGAGTCCAAGTCCTTAAACCCATTTCTGCCGTGACCATGGATGGCTTCAGAGTTCCTGCATGTGGCTTAGAGCCTGCATGCAAAGCCACACTCCTGGAGCATTTTTAAGGTTGCCTTTTTCTAATGGGAAGCTTTGTCTTACAACCCTGAAACTACAAAAGTAGGCTTTCCAAAAACTAATCAGAAAACTCTACAGCACTGCGAAATCCTTAAGCCTTGGGACCACAGTCCGACGAGGCAGGAAGATCCCGGAAGTCAGAGGTTAGGGAGGCCCAGGTCTAAACAGGTGTCTTCTAGATTGGCAGGACAGCTATGCTCATGAACTTATAGCAGCCATGGTTGCTTGCACGAAATCAAGCCAGGAGTAACATTCCAGCTTGGAGCTTGGACAGACTCATTAGCAGCCCGTAGCCCTCTCCTCCCCCAAGAAGCCATTGATACTTGATGGTTTCTGGGAGAGTCAGCCTTCTTTAAGTGTGGGCCCTCTAGAAGGCCAACCTCACTTCAGTAAATGGCCCTATGCCCATGAGTTTATGAACACCACCAATTAGACTCAGTGGGTTATTTTAAAAAGAGGACATGAAGTTGAGAAAGGGTAGAGAGGCAGATATGAGAGTCACTGGGAAAAGTGACGGCAAACATGATCAAAATATACAGTATGCAAATTGAGAATTTCACCCAGTGGCATTAGTTTTGTGTCTCATAATTGTACTCAAGCAATCTTCTGGGACATTTTTATCCTAGGAAGAGTGTTCATGGTATCCCAGATATTTTTATTCCTAGCATCTCTGCATGATTTCCCAGAGAATAGCAAACAGCTGGTACTTCAGTACTAGTAATTAAGGTTCGTATTTGTGAATAATCTCAGCAACTCATGAAAACATTTGTATCTTGGAATTCCCCAGGGTAAAATTGTAATTAAATCACCTCCAACCTTGGAAGTGGATCATAGTGTTTCTCCAAGCTGCTGTGTGGACCTCATGCACTACATATAACATGGGGAGGCAGGGGCTGCTGGAAATGCAGACTTGGAGATGAACGATAATGATGCCAGGGCTACTGAAGGACAGCCTCCAGGAGAGCAGCATGCTCAGAAAATTCTCACGGACTTAACAGTTTCTGAGCTACCTGAACCACCCTTGCCCTCACAACCATGGGATCAGGATTCTCTCAAGCCACTGCACACATAAAGTTTAAGAAAAATCAAGGATGACAGGTAGCGGTAATGGCTCGGTGTAATGTACTTGTCAGGCGAGCATTGAGGACCTGAGCCCAAGTGGAAAGCCAGGCTTGAAGGTGCACATCTCTAATCCCAGCACTGGGAAGGTAGATCCAAGTAGATCCCTGGGCTCCCTAGGCATTCAGCACACCCAGTTGGTCAATTCCAGGCCAGAGAGACACCAAGGCGGTCAGTACAGAGCATCCAAGGGTGACCTCTGGCCTCCATATGCATGACTGCACATTTGCACTGTCAACATACACAGAAGTCAAGGAGCAAATATTTCAGATGAAACAGGAAGCACAGTGAATGGCTCTGCTCTTTTCCACTGTATTTGACACTGGGCTCCAGGGTGAACTGCAGCCATGCACAGTGTGAATGTAAAGAAACTTTAATGCCCCCCTTTTCATAACCACGTTTCTCTTGTCTCAGCTATCAAATTGACCTACGTGGGCTGCTAATGTCGAATTTACACCTGTTCCAAGACCTGCCTGAAGTTCTTGTTAAAACAAATGATTGGACCTTAAGGATCTGTATTCCCAACAGATCCCACGAGATGCAAATATTCCTACTTTAACGCTAATCTATTCCCAACTACTGTGATTAGGAGTTCAATTTCAATGATGCTTTAAAACAAATTGCATCTGGCTAAAGGTTCCAGCCACTTGCCAGATCTCAGGCAGGATGCTGCTTAGTATACTGAGGAATTCGGGCCATTCAACATTTGCAGGATGGATGATAAACACATCCTCTCTTGGCCACACCTCCCCCAATCCTGGCTCCTGTCTGACCCCACAGCCCCAATTTCCTGCCTTACACTAACAGTCTCTTTGTTTTCTTTGTAGGGAGCCAAACAGGAAGGGCAAGAGGTCCCCGTTCCTGTCCTTGGATGCACACTTCCTCAGTCACTAAGAGGATGGGCTCCCTCCACGAGGGATTCTTTCATCTGGTAACCAGGTCACCTGGGCACAGATGAACTTGGGGCAAGGCTAGGTCAAGGGCAGACTCAAAATTCCCTCAAAACAACAGAAGCAGTCAGACCTCAGTATTTATAATCCAGCTTGTGTGGGGATAAACACACCATGTCACAGCTTCTCACAGAGGTAGATCCAGAATGCCCACACCAGCTGGGTGCCCTGTTCTTAGAAAACGGGTTTTCCAGTCATCTCATCAAGATGTATCAGGTCAGCACTTTTTGTGTACTGAACATGTTGTGCAAGCATTCCACCCTTGAACTATATCCCAGTCCCTTAAAAACACCGTATCAGGTGTTTTCTTTTGGGCCACCAGCCAGCTCCCAATCATGACACAGAGGCTTCTTATTAGTTATGAATGCTGAGCCTGGCTTAGGCTCCTTCCTGCCTAGCTGTTTTTAATTAACCTGTTTCCCTTTATCTGCCTCTTGCCTCGAAGCTTTTTACTTTTCCTTCCTTCTGTATACCTTACTTTCACTGTTTCTCATGTCTGGCTGGTGGCTGCCTGGCTTCTTGACCTGGTCATAACCCGTTCTTTCTGCTCATTCTCTTTTCTCATTTCTCTTGAGCCTAGATTCTCCTCCTATTTATTCTCTCTCCCTGCCAGCCCTGCCTAGCTTTTTCCTGCCTAGCTATTGGCCATTCAGCTTTTTATTAGACCAATCAGTGCCTTAGGCAGGTAAGGTGAAACAAATGCAACATCTTTTTATAATTAAAACACACATCCTTACATTGTTAAACAAATGCAGCATAAACAAATGTAACACATCTTTGCCTAGTTAAATAATATTCCACAACAAAACACCTCTAACAATAGAAATACGCTTATTATAGTTTAAATATCTATGTAAGAGCTATGGGACACTAATTAAAAAACATTGTGCATGGGCATTTTGTCTGCATGTATGTCACTGTACCATATGCATAAAGAGGTCAGAAGAGGCCTTCAGTTCCCCTGCAACTGGAGTTACAGAGGGCTGTGAGGCACCAGGTGGGTGCTGGGAACTGAAACCAGGCTCTGACTGTTCTTTTCTCCCAAGGGAATGTATAATGACTGTTGACACTAATCCATTTATAACATATGGACCAACAGTCCATGCCTAGCACGGTGACATGAGCAGCTGAGCTGTGAAATCTTCCTGCAGCCTGCAGATCAGGATCTCCCAATCTTCTTCACCAACATGTCTACTATCACACAGACACACCCGTCTCTCAGATGTCATACTTTGTCCAATCCATTTACTCTCTGTCCCTAAGGCAATGGCTTCTAACTGGGGGTGACTTAGTCTTTCAGAAGATATCTAGTGTTGCTTAAATTACTTCCATGGAGAAGACTTAAACAATACCCCCAGCCACACAAGATTCCAACAAGAAACTGAGGTACAATTCCATCAAAATTCACTCTGGGAACCAACGTGTGTATCGGGGTTACTTACAGAGCAATGGGTGAGGAGTTACAAGGCGGAGCATGGGTAATTCCAGTGGAAGGGTAACTGGAAGGTCTGTACCCAGCGTGGCTGCTGCTGCTGCTGTGGCTGCACATATGGAGCTCCTCCCCTAGTCTATATCCTATAGCCAATCCCCAAGGCCTTGGGCAATTGGGGCAGAATTGCATTCACCTGAAACAGAGGAATGGCTAGATGCTCAGATAAGAGTTCCATGACCCTCCCGGCCCCTTTTCTACAAAGTAATGTCCAAAGTCAGTAGGCCCAGCTGTGATGACCTATGCAAACGAAAACAGCTGAACTCATGGAGGGCGGTCCTTTAACACTTGGCAATATACGGAGACATCGGTGGTAATTAGTTGGGCTGCTCCTGACACCCAGAGAGCAGCACCCGACAATGCAAGGGACAGTGTGACCCAGAGTCAGAGATAAACATTCCCAGTACTGAGATTCCATGATGTTCTGTAAAGAGTGCAGGTCATGGCCTTGTTTCTTTTCTTTAGCATTGAATTATTCATTTGGAGGCGGTGCCATGGCACACCAGTGGAGGGCAGAAGACAGCACGTGGGAGCCGGTTCTGTCTTTCTACCATGTGGGTCCCGGAGAATGAACCCAAGCTGCCAGATTGGCCCCATTTACCTATTTCTTTGGTCACTCACGCGATAATTTAGCCTCAGTTTCCCTGCTCTTTCATTCTTCCAAATCAACTGTCCTACAAACCCTCATCCTCAATGGAATCAACTTCTACATCTAATTCTTCCAATCAACTGTCCTACAAACCCTCATCCTCAATGGAATCAACTTCTACATCTAATTCTTCCAATCATCTGTCCTACAAACCCTCATCCTCAATGGAATCAACTTCTCCATCTAATTCTTCCAATCAACTGTTCTACAAACCCTCATCCTCAATGGAATCACTCAACTTCTACATCTAATTCTTCCAAATCAACTGTACTACAAACCCTCATCCTCATGGAATCGACTTCTACATCTAATTCTTCCAATCATCTGTCCTACAAACCTTCATCCTCAATGGAATCAACTTCTACATCTAATTCTTCCAATCAACTGTTCTACAAACCCTCATCCTCAATGGAATCACTCAACTTCTACATCTCAACTGAGCATATAAAGAACAATAAAACTTAAATAAGCAACACAATCACATGAGTGATTTGTTCTACAGATTCACAAATTCCAGTATGAGAAGAGAGATCTCCCTAATTGCCCCTGCAGTTCCTGGCCTTTCCCGCCAGCCATTATTCTAAACTTCACGACATGAACACTGTATTAAAATTTATTTGCATCACTTAAAATCTTTCACTGTAATAAGGCGTGATCTTTTGCACGTTCTCTCTCCCCCTCCCTACCCTCCCTGGAATGTTAACCTAAGGTCTCCTACCCACCAGACAAGGGCTCTCACTGAGCAGACCTGTGAACCCCACAGGGACTCAGTGTCATCTCTTCCCACCTTACCCTTCTCAGGACACAGCCATGGCCTGAATGTTTGCCCCTCTGGGTCCTTGATTTATCAATCATCGAGCCCTCCGAATTCTCCACTCAATTCCTCTTTCCCATCCGTTTTTATCTGAGAAGATTGCTCCAACCCCTCAAATGAACAAAGCACTCTATCCCATACCATTCTGCTTATTCTTTCTCCCCAACCCCCTTCTGCCCACTTGGCTCTGCTCACATCTCGCTAGACTACTCAAGTTCAACAGTGAAGGCAAATTCAGTAGGTCCTCTCAGCCTTTAATTTGGCAGAATTAATACACGGACTACCCCGCCCCCTGCGAGCGTGTCCACAGGGTCTCTTCTCTTTTAGGATCTGGGATTACACTCTCTCCTGTACCTTTGTACTTCTGACCTTTCCTTCTCCCACTTCTTAGATGAACAATGTCCTCTCTGTGTCCTACAGCTCTGGCTTCAAACCTTATTTACTGAATTTACCCAGTAGCCCAAGGTAGAACTCTGGAATCACCCAGATTCCTCACTCACACCCAGGACCACGGTCAAAACCCTGACACATCAATCCAAGTGTCTCTGAGGACTGTCATACTGGTCATTCTCTCTGCAATCTAATGCAAGTCACATATCACTACAGAAAAAAATGATAACTGAATATATGTGCGTAAAAGACTTGGAGGCTCCTCTTATAAGCAAGGATGGCTCACCTGAACACAGCATGCTGGAATTCTTTTTTTTTTTTGCAGAATGGATTCTTCTAAATCTATAAATATAGGCAGAAAACTGAGCATCTTGAGATTCTCAAATGTTCAACAAAGGATAACAGAATCTCTTCCTACCAGACATAACAGACAGCTCAGACCTCCAAATGTACAATATACCGTGACATATGCCTGATATTATTGGTAACAAGAAGCACTGGCGGATTTGCCTTCTATACAAAAATAGAGCAAGTACATCTTGATAACCATTGCTTTCCAAAATTAGATCTTCAATTGCAAATGTCAAACAAATAAAGTGTAAGCAAACGAAAAGTCAGGAGACATTACAATGGAACTGAAAATACATAAATGCTACTTCACAACAACTTCTCCAGGAACCAAGCATCAGAGTAACAAATCAGCAGTGAAACAAGTGTCAGAATCCATTCACAGTCATTGAGGCTAAGAACAAAAAGTTCCCTGCCACAGGGCCCTGAGTGTGGGAACTACACAGTGTTCAAAGACAAGGCTCTAAAAGATCAAGAACTCAGTTATGGAGGTGTGGTCTCAATTCCCTGTGGATGTGACTGCTCCAAGCAAACCAGACACTGGTTGTCCTCTCAGAGTGTGGGTTTCTTCTTTCATTGCCCAGTGAGCTCGGTTGTGTCCAGTTTTAAGATAGTGAAAAGGAAAATGTGGGCAAGGAGCACAGCAAACTGTTACAGACAAGTTCACTACAAAGTTAGTACTGACCAAACCTAGTCATAAATGAGCTTCAGAGCCAGAGAGCCCAAGTTCAGATCTCAACGTCATCAACCAAACAACTTCGTAATTCCAATAACCCATCCAATTTGCCTATGCTACAGTTTCTTCTTCATGCATAACAGGAACTAAAACAAATTCTTACTTTATGGACAAAATGCCTAGAGCATGTGTGGTGCTGTGAATGCTGTATAACCTATATCGTCATCCTATTGTCTACTATTTTTAGGCTCCATGTCACACTACAATCTGTGCTCCTACTCCTGCTTAACAGTGCCCACCAGGCACTGCGTTCACAGAGCAAACAACAGTGCAGCTGACATCTCCACCCACACTATCTGCAGGCTCACAATCAATCACCAAGGGCTGAGTTCATGCCAGATTCAATGCACCCCAAAAGTACAGAGTAAAGTATGGGAACACTCTGCGTGAAATCTCCCAGTCACAAGTGAGCAGACATGGCAGGATTCCACCAACATGAGATCTCTGGAGCTGGCAAACACAGTGGCGCACGATCAGAGGACATGAGTCTGGGGGAGAGGGGAATGGGAAGCAATTATTTAATGGGTGCAGCATTTCTTTGGGAGGTGATAATGAAAGGTTCTGGAAAGGCATTTCAGTGACCACATAGCTTTGTGAATGTACTTGATACCACCCAACTGTGCACTTAAAGAACTTAAAATTGTTGGGACCATTTGGAGTCCTGGCCTCCAGCTGCTCTTCCCTGCTAGAGATCTTGACTTTCCTTCTGATTTGAGTCACTGAAAGCTGGGTCAAAGTTGTTTACCAGCTCTGCTTCAAGAGCACGTGTTGCCTTGAGGATCAGAGGAGAAGGTTTTCACTTGCTGGCCCACCTGACTGTTGGGTGTATAAGCCTCCGTGGTGCTATTGAATAAAGGGCTTCTTACCAGTGACTAGAGGTCCGTGTCCTTGTCTCTGTCTGTGTGTCTTTGTGTGTTTCAACCTCCAGCCCCTTGCCTGAAACTTGGGAACTGTATGGCAGCGCATAGAGCCAGACAGGCATTGTGTGCCGCATAAAATGGTAATTTTTGTTCTGTGTATTTTCTAGTAACATACACAAAATAAAAATAACCTTTTCAAAACCCATAGAATACATCTTCAAAGAAAGCTGTATCATGAGCATGGGTCTTAACTCTTAGCTTCTAAGTAGGGTACCACAGGAATAAACATCAGCATGTAGCTGGCCATGGTCTAAAATGCCCAACAGATGGGGGCCGGGGCTACAGCTTAAAATTTTCAGAAGTGAGATTATGTTGTTGTGGGATGTTTAACTCTTTACTCTTTTTGGGGCCCACCACCCAGCTCCCAAATAAATCACACATGGAGCTTATTCTTAATTATAAATGCCCAGCCTTAGCTTGGCTTGTATCTAGCCAGCTTTTAATTTAAATTCTTGTGACTACCTTTTGCCTCAGGGTTTTTATCCTCCTCTATTTCTTTACTTTTTTCTCCATGGCTGGCTGCATAGCTTGGTGGCTGGCCCCTGATGTCCTCCTCTTCTTGTTGTCTTGCTCTTCTACTCCCAGATTTCTCCTAATTATTCTGACTGCCTATCCTTGCTCCTGCCTTGCTATTGGCCATTCAGCTCTCTATTAGACCATCACGTGTTTTAGACAGGCAAAGAATCACAGCTTCACATAGTTAAACAAATGCACCATAAACAAAAGCAATATAGCTTAAAATAATATTCCCCAATGGAATTATACTATTTTTATTTTAAACAGAATCTTGCCATGTAGCCCAAAGCAACTTCAAACTAGCAATTCACACTAGCAGGTGACAAGTGTTTGTCACCACGTCTGGCTTTTATTTTCTGTGCTAAAGCATTTTTTAGTCCCTTGAAAGGATAAAGAAAAATATTCTGAAGGACTATGTGAACATGGGTATGTAACAGCAGTTTTGAAGGCAAAATTAATCCTTACATGCCCATAATGGGTACATTCATGTACTTCTGCAGGGTTTCCATTTACCGTGCAATATAACTCATCGGGTAAAGGGGCTAGCCCCCAATCTGTGATCTGAACTCTATACTTCAAATCCACATGGCGGAAGGAGACAACTGATCCCCACAAGTTGTCCGCGGACCACAACAAATGCAGCAGTACACACATTATGCACACCCAGAGAGAAATACATAACTGCAATAAAAAACTTTTAAAAACTGAAATATTTCAAATCTCAAGCAAAATTTTTATTGTACAATAAAGACACAATTGAAGGGAAGTTTAACAAGACATCTACAATAGCAGGCAACCAGTTATCTGGTAACAATCACACACAGATTAAATATTAATCCAGAAACAACAATTTCCAAAGAACTAGTGTCATTTTCAAAGATGGAAAGCCAAGGCCATCCTTGCTCCTGCCTATCTTACAACATCAGTAAGCGCATGGCTGCTCCTTGCAGCCAATCTGGCTCCCTCTAAGTAACTCTATGGCCCCATCTGACAAGTGAGGAGACTGGGGTGTGGAGAGGTCGGGGACCTGTACTGGGCTCCCCGAGTTACCTACTAAGCAATAGAGCCAGGGTGTAAAAATCTAGATATCTGCTTCCACCACCTACAGTTTCTTCACTGCTCCTTACTGTCCACTGGTGACAGTGGACAATGAGCCACAGGATGCTCAGCAAATTCAAATGCAAGGCAACTGGAGAGTCAGATGCAGCAAAGGCCCTGAAGGAATCACAACATTTCAACACAGAACAAATGTTTCTGACTGCACAATGAAGAAGGCAAGACAACCACTTAATGCCTTTAAATTATTCACTGACATTTTCATTGCAAAAAAATGTACACATCTCTTGGAGCTCTGAATATAATATAAAGAAACATCATTTGCCATTTATGTAATCCTCAAAGATAGATGGTGTGTGTGTGTGTGTGTGTACACATAGAAGGAAGACGTGTTTTCTAGATGTTTTAACTCTAAGAATATGAATATTTACAACATATCTATAAATACCAAACAGCCTGGAGTGGCAGCTCAGTAGAAACGTGCTGTGTAAGTACAAGGACCCAAATTTAATTCCCAGAACCTGAGTAAAAAAGTTGCACACAGCTCTGCAACTCCAGTGCTGGGGAGATGAGAACAGTCACATCCTGGGGGTGCTAGCCAGCCTAATCTACATGGCAAGCTCCAAGCTAGTGAGAAAACCTGTCCCCCCAAAACAACAAAAAAAATGGTGATCAGCATCTAAAAAAAATCACAGTTGAGGTTATCATCTCGTCTCCACATGCACATACCTACTACACACTTGCATGTATATGTGCACACACACACACACACAGACACCTACTCTGTCTCACACACGCATGGAAGATGAGTGAGCAAACTCATGGGATCACATATGACTACTGTAAAAAGCCTGGTATTTGACCACTAATGGTGGCTATTTAAAAAGGAAGGAAGGAAGAAGGAAGGAAGGAAGGAAGGAAGGAAGGAAGGAAGGNNAAGGAAGGAAGGAAGGAAGGAAGGAAGGAAGGAAGGAAGGAAGAAGGAAGGAACGGAGGAAAAAGGAAGGAAGGATGGATGAATATAGGCTTTGAAGTCATCCTATAACCTTGAATTTAAATATTAACTTTGCTTTTAGTTACTGGTAATTTTCACCCAGTCAATTTCATGGAACTAAGCTTCAGCTATTTTCTCTGTAAAGCAGACATAATTCATAACTCACGACACTACTGCATGAACTAAGGAGACAATAAAATGTCAAGTGTTGGGCATAGTCCCTGCTAAAAGACGGTTAACAGTAAATAACATTCTACTCTGTAGCCCCCCATACTGGACAACCTAATCTTTACCAACTACTGAACCACTGGCAGCACTGTCAGAATAACACGAAGCACGGCATACGCTCCAGAAATAAATACACTCATTGCACGTGGAAACAAAACAAAAGCACGAGGGGTCAGAACTGAATTCATCGTCAACAAGAACCCGGCTGTCACCCTTGGAAACAGCCCTAAACACCGCTGGCCACTGTGGTTACCTCTACCCTGAGCGCCACCTTTGCAATCAACTGTCACCACTGCTTGAAAAGCGAGGAGCGCAACGGACGCGGCTATGGTCTACGTGACAGCATCCCACGGGCTCTTCCCACGGGAGGCCGAACGGAGTAACACCAGGGATCACCCCTGCTCACCCCAGGGGTCCGCGTGGCCTGGAGCAGCTGACTGACAGCCGA
>LOEQ01001069.1:70783-81212 GCA_001685075.1 Bramus lutescens
GGAATCAACCCTTTCACTACTGGCCCTTTGCCACTAGTGATCTGACAGGTGGCTGAGCAACACCAGAATGACTCCCTCTCAGACACTGCTACTAACCCCTGCCAGAATAGCGTTTCAGGGGCCCACAGCCACCTTACTACCTGCTCCAGACCCGGAGGCTCCCTCACACAACTGCTCCAGAATCTTGACTCAGGTAAACTGTGTCCGACCTGATTTGAGGGACACTCCTTTGCCTGACATGGAAGTCACTTGGAGTACCAACAGGAGCAGTTTCATGCAGGATGGACAGAGGTACATGGGGGCTGCAGTGATCACCTCAGAGGACGTAGTCACTGGGTTGAACCAATGCTTCCTGGCACCTCTGCTCAAAGGGCAGAATTGGTGGTCTTGACACAGGCCCTAGAACTGGGTCAGGGATAGAAAATTAATATTTACACTGATAGCTTCTATGCATTTGCCACTGCCCATGTACACAGGGCAATATATAAAAAGGGAGCTGGTGTGGGAGGTTCTTCTGTCTATGTGTTGCTTTTATTGGTTAATGAGTAAAGAAACTGGCTTGGCCTATAGCTTGGGAGGAGGAAGGTGGAGTTAGAGAGAAGCCATGGAGTTGCCTGAGACAGACGCTGGGAACTTTACCTGGTAAGCCTCATCCACGTGGCAATACACAGATTAATAGAAATGGGTTAAATAAGAGTTATCCAATAAGAAGCTAGAGTTAATGGGCCAAGTAGTGATTTAATTAATACAGTTTCTGTGTGATGATTTCAGGTCTAAGCTAGCCGGGTGGCCAGGAATCAACAAGAGGCCTCCCCGCAACAAGGGACTGCTGACTGCAGAGGAAAAGACTTTCAAAAATAAAGAAATTCTTGTGCTTCTCAAAGCCCTATGGAAACCCAAGTAAGTGGCCATCATATATTGTCCATGGCACCTAAAGGGGTTCTGGGCCTGTTTCCAGGGGTAACAGTTTGGCAGATAAGGAGGTAGTGGTGCAGATCAGCCTGATCCTGGCTTCCAGTCCTGGGAGATCCAGGACCCCATGCCTTACCTGAAACTCCCAAATACACCCGGGAGGACCTAGCCTGGATGAAGTCCCTCTGCATGGTGTGATGCCTGGAAGGATGGTGGCCATCAGCAGACAGTTATTATTCTACCTGGCCATCTGGGACCAAGACTGCTCCAAAAGATCCATAGCTCCTCTCACATGGGGACCTGCAGAATGCAAGACCTATTGAAACACTCTGGAGTTAAGATCAGAGATGGACAGCAGAAAATTATGAACATAGTCTCCAAATGCAAGTCCTGTCAACTGACCAATACTATTGTCAGTCCTAAAATTCTGGGACCCAACTCAGGGGAAAGAAGCCTGGTGCATACTGGGAGGTAGATTTTGCTGAAATTTAACCTGACAAATATGAGCATAAATATTTGTTAGTATTTATAGACACTTTCTCAGGCTGGACAGAAGCGTTCCCCACCAAACACAAGACAGCACAGGTGGTGGCAAAGAAGCTCTCGTATATTTGTTAAATATATTGGTTTAATAAATTGCTGATTGGCCAGTATCCAGGCAGGAATTATAGGCAGGGTACCAGAGTAGATGAATTCTGGGAAGAGGAAAGACAGATGCAATCACTAGCCAGACTCAGAGGAAGCTAGATGAGAATGCCACACTGAGGAAAGATATCAGGCCATGTGACTAAACATAGGCAAGAATTATGGGTTAATTTAAATTGCAAGAGCTAGTTGATTATAAGCCTGAGCTAACAGGCAAACAGTTTATAATTAATAAGTCTGTGTGTTTCTTTGAGACTGAATGAGTGTGGGACTGGGTGGGACAGAAACTTCCGTCTACACGATCATTTTGTTAAAAAGTAGGAAATAAAAGGCACAAGCAGAAACTACCATATTGTTAACAAAGAGCATGAGATGTAGATGTAGAGAAAGTTGTCAAGGACCAGGGAGCAGTGGTATGTGTCTGCCATTCTGGTGCTGTGAATGCCAGGCCAGCTAGGACTCCATAGTGAGGTCCTGCTTCGAATTCAGAAGCAGAAGTGCTTCAGCCTGGGTTGATGCAGAACCTCTGGATACAGAGCTTTCTTTCCCGTAATACGGGGAGCACTGTGGAGCACACTGTGGCTGTGTGAGGTTAAGCGTTAATATTCCTGATGCTTGTGTGTGTTCCTATACTCACATTCTTTTTTGCTCTTGGGAGCACTGACTACATGTGCTATATATTAGGTACTCTTTGGGGCTGTAGGAATGCAAACATGAAAAATAGATCCCTGACATCAAAGACCTTCCTGTCCATTGAAGAGATGAATATAGTTTATTGCACCGGAGGTCAGAGCTCTAGATTTGTGTCCTGGATGGAGTAAGAAAGCCAGGATGGTGGAGGGGAGATAAAACCATGGAAACCGTGGAAAGGAGATAAAATTAGGATGGCAAGGTAGATGTTGAGAGACCTAAAAGAAGCCACATGAAGATATCCAGGGTATCCTGGGAAAAGGAGGCTGCTATGGATTGGCTCACTTCCGTTACATGTGCACCTCATTTGGAAAGTCTTAAAACCATTGAGTAGGCCTTAAGTTTGCAGTCACTAAAAAAAGAAAATAAATGAGCATATCTAAGTAATAAAGCAGAATTGATTTAAAAATACTTTCATTATAAAAGTAAGAGAAAAGAGGACAACATAAACCAGCAGAGAATTTGGCATTGTTCTTGAGAACTAATGTATCAGTATTGAATTTGAGGGCTGAGGAGAGAAATCACTAGGAAGAGTACCGCACAACCATCAGGACCTCAGTGCAAATCCAGAAGACACAGAAGAAGCCAGGCTTGGATATGCAATTGTGCTGCTGTGGGGAGGCAAAGATAGAATTGCTGGGGCTTGCTGGCACCTAGCCCAGCTCCAGGTTCAGGGAAAGACCCTGCTTCAAAGGAATAATGCAGACAATGTTAGAGCAGGACACGGATGTCTTCCACATCTATGCACAGCACACACCGCCACCACCACCTTGGCTGCCAGTCTGGTTCAGGGAAGTAATAGCATTTCTCAGTGGATTCCCCAGGTGCTCCTTAGATGCTTTGTCTCTAGTTTGGCTTTTAGTGTGCTCCGTTCTTGAAAACAGTCTCCCACAAATGCATGTGCTGTCATTACCTGGAAACACACACACACACACACACACACACACACACACACCGGCTGTGAGATAAAGACCATTGTTCCTGGGAAGACAGGACCCACGTAAGGTCCTGTAAAGGGACGTGAGCAAATTCTTTAAGTTGGATGCCACATTGCAGCTCCACAAATTCCACCGAAACTTAGCAGGGGGCCTATTTATGTCGACTGAAGATGGGGTGAGAAATATATCAAAATATCATTTTTCCAGACATTTTGATATGTTTTCAAATTCTTGTGTTTAAAGCCAAAAAGCGTGCTTCATGTTTTCCACTGTTCCCATTAGGTGTTTAGCCAGTTTGTGGAAATGCTGGTTGAGGACAGTGATTCTTCATGCCTGCAGCCTTGACACAGAATGAAATAGGCTAGCTGTCTCCAGCGTTTCCACAGGGGCTCCTTGAGTGGTCGCCATGCCCACTTGTGGAGGAATGTTGGTGGCCAGAGGAAGGAGGCAGAAGCAAAGCGAAGCAAAGGTTCCAGGCTTTTTTCCCCTTTTTAGCTGCACGTGGACCTCAGTGAGAGGCCATCATTTCTTAACAAAAGCAGCTTCTAAGTGGCTGTGTCCCTCCTTGCTAATCATCCCAGGTCTCTTCACTCTGTTCCTTGTTGCTGAAAGAATATGATTGGACTGCTCCAGCTTGTGTGGTACAGGAGGCAGGTCACATGATAAATTTTGACTGCTGAGTCCTCTTCTTTGGACTAGGACGGGGAAATATAGCTTCCTGCATCTGGCATTTTATCACTAGGGGTGTGAAAATCCTCGGCTCAGCAGACAAATTATCCCATGCTAATCACATGCAATTTCTGGGTGATTGGAGACATATTACATGGCCATGGGAAAATGTTGGCTGATGGAGAAGACAAAGATAAATGGTGATTGACAGCACTTGGGCTTCTTATGTGCCTGCACCCCTGTGAAAGTTGAATTAGAATCTTCGGATTACCCAGAAGAGAGCTCCATGTAAGATGTCCTCTAACTTGAGTGTGTACAGCAGACTATAGCAAAGTGGTTTACACCATGGAGACCTGTTGAGGTAAGTGCCAGGGCACGCTGTTCTTTTTCTCATAAACTTCCATTTTCTTTAGTTCACTGAAACCTAATTTGGTGAAATAATCTTTGTTCATGTGTGTGTCTGTGTGGAGTGCTTGTGTGTGTGTGTGTGTTCTCGTGTGTTGGTGCTGCCATGTACATGCTCACATGCAGGTGGAGGCGAGAGTGTCATCATTAATTTTCTTGATCACTCTCCATTCACTGAGGCTGACTCTCTTGCTACCACGAGAGCACACTGCTCCCTCTGTCTTTCTAGCTGTCTTCCCCTATCTCTGCCTCTCAAGGCAGAGGTTATAGGCAGGCACCGGCCAGCTTTTTATGTGAGTGCTAGAAATCTGAACTTCTGTCCCACGCTTGCATGGGGAACATTTTTTATGCACTGAGCCATCTCCCCAGTCTGGGAAAACAATTTTTTGCTTGCTCCTAAGAAGAGTCAGTTAAAGAGAATGATAAACCTTTTCTCTCTATACTAACCTTTCCCCTTTCATAGGAAGGAGCCCTGCACTAAAGTCACATGTGGAACAGACACTGGAACACTTTTCAACCCTCTGCTTGGCAGTTATTCTAGATTTTAAAACCTCAAATTGTTCATTACTGCCAGATAAGTTTTAGAAAGAAAGGGGTTGGTATAGAGTCATCCCATAGAGGCTCTTGGGAGATTCTTTTGAACACAGACTTTAAGATTGAACTCTTAATGTGAATGTGTAACACCTCTCCTATTTTCCACCACAGTTTTGGGGTTCTGTTCATAGTTCTGTATTTAGTTCTAGATGGATTAAAACAAGAGCATTTACCAAGACACTTCATTGCCTGGAACACAGGGGAAAGGACTGTGCTCAATACACAGTGTGCCATCCTTCACTGAGAAAAGACCATTTCTTTAAAAGACAGATATCAGTCAGGGGAATTTTGAGGACCAAACAATATTGTTTCACACTGCTAATGAGAAGATTATGGAACCAACTTTCAATATGATAACCACAACAGAGTATTTATTCACAGTTTGTCCTGACTGCTATAGGAATAAATGAGTAACTTTTTTCTCCATCCCCAAAAGTCTTCATGCTCAGCATTTTCACTTCTTCCTGTACGGATAGTAGGGACCTGGAAACCCATTCCAGGCTCACAGGTGATGGATAGTAGGGTGGCAGTGATAGCAGGACAGCTGTGTGGGCCCAAGCAGGGAAAAGAAGAGAATCCTGTCCTACAGAGGACTGGCCCTGGTGGTGGAGGTGAATTTAGTCTTTGAAGATTCCTGGAGAGAAAGCACACACACAGATGTAGGCTTCACACAAGGAGCTCACCAATAGCAGAGTAGGAAAAAGATTTAATATTAGGGACTTATACTTGATGTTAAAAATATTAGCCTTCTGAAAGCAATGAATTTTGAGAAATCAGCAGAATGAGGCATCTTCTCTATCTAGATTATAAAGCACTATTTTATAACCCAATTAAAAGGCTGACACAATGGTAGCTCATAGATATAGCTTGATTGACGCTTAGCAATCTTGTAATGTTAGCAACTACACAGAACAAGTAGACATTCCTATACGTTGAACAAATTGATGCTTACAAAGGAAATGCAGCTTCGTCACAAGCCCTTACACCTTCTGAAGCTCCTTGGTTCAGAATGGCCACTGGACAGGTAGAGTAGCAGTTCCCCCAAGTGAACAAAGCAAAGTCTAAAGAGATGAAGAGACATGCGTTTAACATTTACACACAGAACTAACTTCAATGACCTTAATGAAATGACCTTCAACCAGTGATAAATTGTGTTGGGAAGTAGAGGGCCAAACTTCCTCACCTCTCACCTGGATGGTCCTTAGATGTGAGTTAGAAAGTCTCCCTGGGATCTCCAGAAGCTTTGTGCCCCAACTTCCTACAGAGGCAACCTAATCATTTGATTTCCTTGTTGGCTTTATCCTTCCTTCTGTCCTATCCCTCACTTGCCATGAATCTTCCTGGCATAAATTATGTCATCATGTATGTTATTTCTACCCAAATCCATGCCTTAGAGTCCTCTTTTGGTGGGAAGAAACACAAACCCTATTGCTGGTTGGACTTAATAAACACTTAATAGATGCGCAGCCCTATCCCAGTCCCTACAAAGGAGCCATTTATGACATTTTGGGGTCCATTACTATGAACAAAGGTGGCAACTACAAAGAGGAAACATGAACAAATGAGAAAAAGCAAAAGATGACAGCTGTGTATACAGGTGGCCCTCGTTGGGGATAAATAGCACAATGGTGCTTACTTCCTAATATATGTAAGACTCTCCTGGGATATTAAATGTGTCGGTCAGGGAAAATAATGTCATACTATTAAGAATTAGCAACACATACTTTCAGATGACATTAGCCTATTAATTCCAGTTCTATCTTAGTTGAACACAAAATGCTGTTCAGTGTTTAGATGATTTATCAAGATATGAAACGAAGCTTGCCAAATCTCTAGCTGAAGTTGTAAATAATTTCAACATCTTTTATTTCACATTTGCAGTTTAAAAGGCCATAATATTGGCAAATGTATCATTGCTAGACTTTCTGCCTCAAATATTTTGAGCACTAAATCTATTTAAAAAGCAGCTTAACTCACAGCTTTCTTTAAAAGCATAGATTGATGTCCACCTGCATCTGTGACTTCTCTGGGCAGAGTTAGGGTTCTACACATATTGATGCCCAAAATCTTGGCTTCAAGATGGTTCATCTCTTCCAAAATTCATGTTGAAAATTTGTTACCAGGGTAAAATGTAGAGAGGTGCTGGGACTTTATGAGGTGTTTGGGTCTCATGGGGCTTTATCTTCCTGAAAGGATTAGTGCTAACCTTTCAGGAGTAAGTCACTTCTTGTGGGGAAGTGTTGGTCATCACACGAGTGGTGCGCAGAAGCACAGCTTCCTCTTCTCTCTGTGCTCTCGCTCCTGACATGTAATCCTTCCTGCTTTTCCACAGGATGAGGCCCTCACCAGATGGCACCCAGGTGCCAGTGTGATGCTCTTAGACTTCCCAGCCTCTAGGATGGTAAACCAAGATAAATTTCCTTTACAAATCTCCCAGTGGCAAACAGTTTGAGACATGTGCCAACTTCCAGAAAGAAGAGCTGACTGAGAGATGATGGAAGACCGTTTTATTTATTCCAGCCCTAGATTTCAACTGATTTCTAAGCTCTGTTCAAACAAGGACCCTTAACTGCAATTAGAATCACAGTTATATATAATGTATGAACACAAAACTCTAGACTATGCCAACACATTGCCACCATTTTTATTATGCTAAAGCATCAGGGTTCTAAGGAAGTAACAGGAAACCCACAGTTGCGCAACTAACTTACCAGAATTCACTGGTTATTGGCCAAATTTGGGGGCCACTGATAAGTCGAGGGAAAGTACTGCCATCCACAAACCCCAAACTACCAAATGTAAGACTACCTATAGGAGATTAGAATCCCTTGAAGAGCCACTTCACAGAGGGAGACTTTCCTGAAATGACCTGACACTACAGCTCCATAGAAGCATAGCGTAGAAAGATGTGGTGGGACCAGTAACGAAATCAGTGGTTCTGAGCCAATCTATACAACCTCCTCCAGAAATCCTAGTCACTGCAAGGAAGACAGAGCAGTGGGAAAGAAGAAAGGTAAGGACTGGTCATGGAGATGTTAGAAAGGAGAGGCACAGGGAAACTGCTAGAAGAACCTTCTGCTGGCATTACAGTGAACAGGCTGTTCCATGAAGTCAATTGATCATCGCTCAAGTTTCAAAACAACTGACTGAGAATGGATGACTTCACTGGGTGTTGAAAACCTGTGAAGATGACAACAACCACCAACAAATCATTGCAGGGAAGCAAGGAATGAGCACATTGTCACCACCAACTGGATACACAGTAGTCCAAAGCTTGATGAAACATGGCAAGTGTTGAATTATTTTGGACCAAAGAAGCTATCAACACATCTCTCTATGTACATTATTCTTCCAATGAGCTTTACTTTTGTATATTTATCCTTCTAACAATGTATCCTTGCTTCATGTGGTAAACACACACACACACAAAATACCAGCCCACCCTCTCCTGTACTATAGGGCAGTGCCTGGCAGGACTAACCACACTCCTGCCCCTTCCACTCACATGACACCATGCTTGTGAGCCAGCATTTACTTTTAGAAACAAATTGATTATGATTTAGAAGACATACAACAAGTTTCACATATCCAAACGTAAAATTATGTATTTTCCAGTCCTTATGCCTGTAACATCTGACTACCACCCTAGAAGCTTTATTCTTGTCCTTCTCATACTTTGTCCACTCTCTGACTGAATATTTTTGTGTCATGGTAAATTATGTATATAGTCAAGAATTTCAGGTCGACAAGATGACTTAATAGGTAACAGCCCTTGCCACAAAAGCCTAATGATCTGAGTTCAATCCTCAGAACCCACATAAAGGTGGAAGAAAAGAATTAACTACACAGAGTTGTCCTTTGGTTGGCTTCCATATTAATACTGTGATGTGTGTGCCTACCCGCTTTGTACACACACACACACACACACACACACACACACATTAATAAAGGTTAAAAAGAATTTCATATACATGGAATCACATTTTTTATCTGATCCTTTGATGCATACTTATTTTGAGATTCGTCCATGATACAAAGTAACCAATAGTTCCTTTTCACTGTTAAGTAGAATTTCATTGTATGGGTATGTCATAACTTATTATCCATTCACCCGCCGATAGCTATTTGGGTTGTTTTATGGTTATTGCCTATTGCAAACAAAGCTACTAGCACAATTAGACATAAATATTTGTGGAAACATATGCTTTTACTTCTTTGCATAAATTCCTAGTGATGCAAGGAGTGTGTATTCAACTTTTAAAGGCACTGCCATGCGGTTTCCTAAGGAGACTGTATCACGGTAAACATCCCCAGCAGTGCCTGTTCCGGTCAACCTTAAACTGTAGCTGTGTTAACAAGCCTTAGTGATCTCCTGTGAAGTTCATGTCCACGTGCCTAATGCTTGATAATATCTAACCCCTTTTATGTTCCCATTTGAAATGTGTGTGTGTGTGTGTGTGTGTGTGTGTGTGTTGGTGGCATGTATGCTGAAACCTCTTGTCTATTTTCTATTGGGTTGTTTTATTACTGAGTCTGAGATTTTTTTCTTATACATTTTATGAACTAGTCTTTTTTATTTTTAATTTTATGCATGCTTTATTAGAACCTCCTACTCTACTCTTATCCTCCATCTCCCCACCCCAACCTTGGACATTTCTTTTTTTTCCTTTTTTTATTACTTAAAAAAATACCAATCCAAATTTCCACTCCCTCCTCCCTCCCAGTCCCCTCCCTCTCCCTCCACAGACCCTCTCCTCCACCCCTCCAACCCTAAGGGAGTGCCATGCACCCCGCCCTGTGGAAAGTCCAAGGCCCTCCCTACTACTTCTAGGTTGAGCAAGGTTTACATCCAAAGAGAATAGGATCCCATGAAGTTGTTATATGCAGGTAGAGACACATCCCAGTGTCACTATCAGTGGCCCCTCAGTCTGCCCCAGCTGTCAGCCCCCTTCAGAGGGGCTTGGTTGTTCCGATGCTTGTTCACTCCCAGTCCAGTTGGCGTTGGTGAGCTCCCATCAGCTCAAGCAAACTGTCTCAGTGGATGACCCCCCTCATGGTCTTGAATTCCCTGCTCATACTCTCACTCCCTCCACTCTTCAAATGGATCTTGGGAGCTCAGGCCAGTGCTCCAGTGTGGGTCATTGCCTCTGTTCCCATCTGTTGTTGGACAAAGGTTCATATTCGTTCTTTTGGGGACTGGGTTACCTCACTCAGGATGATGTTATCTAATTCCATCCGTTTGCATGCAAAATTCAAGATGTCATTATTTTTTACTGCTGAGTAGTACTCTAATGTGTACAAGAAACCCGGGATAGCCAAAATAATCCTGTACAATAAAGGAACTGCTGGAGGCATTACCATCCCTGACTTCAAGCTCTATTCCAGAGCTACAGTAATGAAAACAGCTTGGTGTTGGCATAAAAACAGAGACATTGACCAATGGAATCGAATTGAAGACTCGGATATTATTAACTCACACACCTATGAACACCTGATTTTTGACAAGGAAGCAAAAAAGATACAATGGAAAAAAGAAAGCATCTTCAACAAACGGTGCTGGCATAACTGGATATCAA